>JASDQU010308755.1:8508-31068 GCA_032191745.1 Picea mariana
TTAGAGGATCAATGTACCTATGAAAGGTTCTTTGGTTGGAAGTTCCAATTACTGGGTTATCTTGTTGTGGATTCGCCAAATGAGCACACTAGGTTAGGATTTGATGTATACTCACCAATGAATGTTAAAGCATAGACTTCAAATTTCCAAGAAGAATGACTCAATTTTCCACAGAACAATGCCAAAATGTTACCGCATGATCTAGCACCTTAGTGCAAAGCCTTCACAAGGCACCGAGACTAGTAGAACATCGGAAGATGTCACCATTGTCACTTAGGCAACAACTTCCCTCTCTTTAGTGAAGAAGTAAATCCAACACAAGGGAGGCTTCCCTACTATCTTTCAAGAATCCCTAGGAAAGACATAATCAAATCTAAGGATTTCTAGTGGCTACTCAATCTACAACCAATAAAATAAGATAGACAAGGTAAGGATAAGGTGATAAGATAGTGCAATTTCTAGATTTGAAGAGATAGGGATCTAGGTCAATTTAGAAGGTTTTCCAAGTCAATTTTAGGCTCAAGTGGATCCCCAAACACTACAAAAGAATAAAAATCTAAAGGTTATTGTAAACATTGAAAGTAATATATTGAATTACAACAAAAATACAAGTCATTATAGCAATAAACAAAATAGTCATGGCAAGGATGGTGGAAGTAGTAGACAGATAGTATAACACAACATGTGAAGCATCGTTACATATTGCAGAACATATCTTGAGTTGAAGTTTAATATAATGATGTCATTTATTTCCATGTCTTGATCATTTATGAATGAATGTGAGTTGAGTTGTTAGTATAGTTTCATGTTTTGAGGTTTGAGTAAGAGTAATGTGTAGATTAAAGGCCAACTTATTGTCGACTCTAGTCGCTGACCTGTTGAAGCGGCAAGGGCCCACCACCCAAAAAAGGTCAGAATCCTTATAGATTAGTGTTAGCATTTGATTTCAATAGTATAACTGTTAGACTAGTTGAATCTTTGATTCTTTCAGATGACAACAATATAGTTCAGTTTAGGATTTCGATTATATGATTTCTTAGAGATCTTTATTTACTCTGTTTTTGCATATGCCCTGTTTCTGTTCTTATGAATTTGATTTTTCTTAATGGACATGGATGTTGGCAGCAGTAGTCAAACATAATTGGAAAAGAACTAGTGAAGTTCACAATAGAATATTGTGAACCACAACATACTCAATACATTGGCTATTGAGCTACCTATGCTATGCCTTGATGATTGATGTGTGATTTCCTTTTCAGAAGTGTGATTGCAAAGTTATCTTTCTGGGTTAGATAACAGAGTTGATTTGTCAAAGAACTCCATCTCATATTTGCATGTACCCCAATGGAGTAGATAGCCTCTCTGTGAAATACAACCAAAGTGTGTTTCAGTTTGCTTCTTAATTCAGATTATTTCTATACTCGTGACATTAGAATTACCTCTCTTACTGGTGTCTTGTAAATCTGTTGATTACGAATCCCAGATTTATCATTAATGAGTGCATTATACTAATCATATAAGTAGCACAACATTTTGGCGTCGTTGTTGGGGAGTTGCAAATGATAGGAAGTGATTTTAGCTTAGATTGTTTGCATAAGTTTTTTTTGAATAATTTTAAACGCTGCTTGAGGGAGGAGGATAAAACGTTTAAGGCATGAGTGAAGAGCCACACGACCACTAGAGTGGGGTTCTCCGAAGCCAGGTTTCCTTCTTACCTTCTATATAGAATTAGGATTTCAATTGAGTTAAGTATCAAATTTTTATGCATAGATATAGAGATAACATGGGTAGATTTGTAAGCTCTAAAGATTCAAAAACAACCCCCCCCACTAATTCAACTGACATTGGAGCAGGAAAAATTCCACCAGGAGGGAAGCCAATGAGGCTCCAGAAGAAGAACCTAGAACTGAAGAATCAACACTGGGGCAAATAGAACATTTGTCTGCTGAAGGAACTGAACATTTAGAAGACACACAAAATCCAGTTTCTGAACCATCTATTAGTGGAGGAGGAGCCCCTAGTGAAATGGAAGAAGAAGAAAGAAATGAGAATGCAGCCACTGAGACTGAGACCTTCAGGTTTCCAATCTTGGATATTTCCAGAAACATCAGCATGAAGAATATCCCACTATCATCATTACCCACTTTCAGAGGTATGTCAACTGAAGATCAAGAATTATTTTTATTCGAGTTTGACATATTATGTAGAAGCTATAACTACTCAGACGATGCCCAAACAATTAAGATATTTCCAACCACTATAAAAGACTCAGTCTTGAGATGGTTCATGAGCTTAGGAGAAAATACAATTCTCTCTTGGGATCAGATGAAAGAAACTTTTTTACAGAAATACCAAGACTATTGTAAGGATAATGCTAAAAATGACATTTTCAAAATGCAGCAAACAAAAGATGAAAGCCCTGAAGACCACTTAGAAAGGTTCTTATACAACTATCAGAAATCAAAATTATTCACCACAGACCCAGCTGTAGTAAGAACTGTATTTTTGAAAGGTCTTAGAGATGACTGCATAGAAGTTTTAAACTTGTTAAGTTCATGAGATGTGCACCAAAATCCCTTTGCATAAATTGCAGATTACTGAAGAAGGTACTCAAGAGGACAAGCTAAAACAGTCAGAGGACCAAGAGATTCTTTTAGCAGAAATTCAAGACAAAACTCAAGGACTGTCACCAGAATTGAGTTAGGAAACTTTTTGGAGAACTTTAAAACAAACATCCTGAGCACAATCAATAACTAGTTAGATACCCTAAAACTAAAAAATAAGCAAGAAAAAGATGTTGTTTTTGCAATCTTTTGTCGAAAATGTCGAAAGAAACACCCTGAGAAAGAATTCCCATTAAATGTCATAGAAGTATGTGGCTTGTGTACACTAGAGCACCCCACATCTGAGTTTCCAACTTTTCTTGAGCTGCAAGCCATGTATAGGGGAGGAGTCTCAGAAGAACAATTGTACCCTTCTAGGAGGCCTTGGAGAGAACAAAACCCAATTCATTTTACGACCTTAATACAAAATATCAACAACAACAATGGGGTCCTCCTCCAATGCCCTATTCCTAATGGACACCTCAGCAAGCTTAAACTCAACCTTGCAACAAGGATGGAGGGGGCCTGTGTATGGGAATCCCTCTTACCCTACATATCCACAGTATCCCACAAACATTTCCCAATTACTACCTGGATTTAACCCACCTCAGGTACAAGCTTTACTTCCACCTCCTATACAACAACAATTCACAACACCCTTGAACCCTAACCAACAACAACAAGCACCTATAAATGCCAATCAACAACCACAAAACCAAGCTGCCCACAACCCTCCTAGACCAACAACAATCCTTGCCCAGCCAATTCCTAACCCCAATAATCGACCCACCCACCTTGTGCAGAATGCAGAAATCCAAACCTTTCCCACCTATGAAATTCAACTAAGATCCGAGAAAGTTGTAAATCAATCAAATTCTAGAGTAATAGTTCAAGAAGAAAATGATAATCATTCTGAACAAGAAAACACTCAAACCACCCCTGTAGAAGGAGAGACTTTCCCTTATATTCCAACCACTTCTCAGTTCGTAGGATTACCTCAACAAGTTAATCTTCCACCCTACCCCGAAAGACTATTAGTGAAGAAACCTGACCCACCCTTGCACAAAAACATAGAGGATGAGTTATGAAATGTATGTATAAAAATACCTCTGCTGCAAGCCATCAAAGATATCCCCATATATGCCAAAATCACAAGGGATATTTTCCTTAAGAAACCAAGAAGGAAGAAGAAGGAACCTCCCCTTATTCAAGTAGTAGGACAATTATCTGAATTTATTTCCGAAATGCCATATAAATATAATGACCCTAGGAATCTAGTAGCCACTGTTGAAATTAATGGTATTTTCTTACCAAACACACTCATTGATTTGGGTGCAAAAATTAATGTAATTCCTTTTGACACTATGAAAAAACTCCAAATCAACCAGTTAAGACCAACCCAAACCATGATAGAGTTGGCAAATAAGTGAGTCATTAGCTCTGCAAGAAGTTTAGATGATGTCACAATTGCACTAGCTTCTTGGGAATATCCAGTAGACTTTCTAGTCATCCATTCTAAATCATCCTCCAAACTAGGACACCCTGTGGTTCTTGGCCACCCTTGGCTGGCCAAAGCAAATTCCTTTATCAGTTGTCAGTCTGGCGAGATGACTATATCCAATGGCACACATAGCCAAAAGCTTGTTCTCTTCCCTCCTGCCCAACCGACACAAGAGATACATGTTTGGCTAGAAAACCCTTATGGAGAGGAAGATTACATCAGAACCCTGTTAACACTTCAACAAGTAAGAGGTATGTAAGAACAATCAAATGAACAAGTCTTAAGTTTATTTTTGGTTGATACAAACTGCATTGAATATCCTAGGCCTTTTGCAGAATTGTCACACATTTTCATTTCCGAATTTCAACAAACTTGGCACCCTGATATCACTCAATTATATACTTTATCACCAGCTTCCTCAGAGAAGGAAGAAAGTACTGAACTTGTTGAGATTACCCCAGGAAAACCTTTTTATATCAACTCTAGTTTGGAACCAGAACAAAAGACACAAGTAATTGAAATGCTCCAAATACAATTCGATGCCTTTGCATGGGATTATGCAGACATGAAAGGAATTCACCTTGACACATGCACACATCATAACTACACTAATGACTAAATTAGACCGGTTAGACAACCTCAGTGAAGGATGAATCCAGCCCTCAAAGATATTGTAAAAGAAGAATTGAAAAAACTCCTTCAAGCCAATCTCATATACCCCATTTTAGATAGTCAATGGGTGTCTCCACTTGTCATAGTTTCCAAGAAAAAAAGTAAGTGGAGAATATGTGTAGACTTTAGGGAGTTGAACAAAGCCACCCATAGGGATTATTTTCCCTTACCTTTCATTGATCAGGTGTTGGGTACCTTGTCCAGAAAGAAGTATTTCTCATTCCTAGATGGGTTTAATGGTTATAACCAAATACAAATAGCACCCGAAGACCAGGAGAAGACCACTTTCACTTGCCCATGGGGAACCTATGCTTATAGGGTTCTTCCTTTTGGATATTGCAATGCCCCAACCAATTTTCAAATGGTTTTCCTAGCCATTTTCTCTGACTTGACCAATGATTGCGTAGAAGTCTACATGGATGAATTTACAGTCCATGGAAATGACTTCCAGGAAGATTTGAATAGTCTAGAAAAAGTCTTGATTAGGTGTAAGGAAACTAATCTTTCCCTAAGTAATGAAAATTCAAAGATGATGCTCACTGAAGGTATTGTTTTGGGACATCACATCTCTGGTTCTGGAATGAGAGTTGACCCCGCAAAGATTCACATTATCACACAAATCAGAATACTTTCCTCAAAAGTAAGTTCGCAGATTTTTAGGGCATGTTGGCTACTATAGAAGATTCATTCTGAATTTTACAAGCTTAGCTATACCCTTATTCAAGTTATTATCGAAAGAAGCTGAATTTAATTGGAATGATGAATGCCAAGTATCTTTTGAAATTCTAAAACATAAATTGTCAAGTACCCCTATATTAAGAGGACCAAATTGGTCCCTTCCTTTCCATACCTGTACCGATGCCTCAAACACAACCCTGGGGGCAGTTCTTGGACAAAGAGAAAATTAGATGCCTTATGCTATTTACTTTGTCAATAAAAACCTTTCCCCAACAGAAGTTAAGTATACGGTCACAGAAAAAGAATTGTTAGTTGTAGTCAATGCTATCAATAAATTTAGACACTACATTATATGATATCAAGCTTTTGTACACACTGATCATTCAACCATCAAATTCCTAATGAACAAACCTGTAACAAACCCTAGAGTTACAAGATGGTTGTTATTATTACAAGAGTTTAACATCAACATTATTGATTGACCTGGTAAGGATAATCTTGTGGTTGATTTCTTATCTAGAATGATTCATCTGGGAGGCAATGCACTAGTAGATGATATCTTTCCTGATGAAAATTTATTTTCTATTTATACATTTGCTCCTTGGTATGCAGATGTAGCTAACTATCTAGTGACAGGGAAGATGCCTCAGAAATTGTCTCCTAGAAAAAAACAGAAAGTAATTCAGCTAAGTGCAAACTACATGTGGCATGATGATTGTCTTTACAAAACAAGACCATATTTGGTAATCAGGAGATGTGTAAGGGAAGATGAGATCCATGATATTCTGCAAGCCTACCATGATGGTACTTGTGGAGGCCACTTTGCTGACAAGAGGACCGCTTATAAAGTTCTGCAATCTGGTTATTATTGGCCTAATATTTTCAAAGATGCCTGAACTTATGTATCCAATTGCGATGAATGCCAATGAATGGGTAAGCCTACTGCACGATACCAAATGCCACTTCAATCCTAAGTAGTCATTGAGCCTTTCGAGAAATGGGCATTAGATTTTGTAGGGCCCATTAACCTTGCATCTAAAAAGAAAAAGTGGGTTGAAGCAAAAGCTTTACCAGCTGCAAGTGAACAATAAGTGGTAGATTTCCTTTTTAATGGCATCTTTACTAGATTTGGTGTACCTCGAGAAATTGTGACTGATCAGGGGACTCAATTCACCTCTCATCTAGTCAAAGCAGTTACAGAACAATACCAGATCAAGCACATGAAATCTACACCTTATCATCCACAGGTGAATGGGAAAGTAGAATCCACCAACAAAGTCATTGAGTCCATTCTTACTAAAACAGTACAACTACACCACAAGGATTGGGCTGACAGATTACTAGAAGCCTTATGGGCTTATAGAATCACTTGGAGGAATACAACATGACATACACCTTACGAATTGGTGTACGGGAAGCATGTGCTTCTCCCCATAGAATTCCAGATCAAAACCTTCAGGATTGTTGTACAAGTTGGCATGAACTTAGATGAAACCCAACAACAAAGGCTCTTGCAACTTAATGAGCTGGATGAAATTAGGCAGGAAGCAATTCAAAGAACTACCCTCATTCAAGAGTAGAGAACAAAATGGCATGATAAGTATCTTAAAAAGAAAAATTTTCAACCGAGAGATTGGGCCTTGTTGTATGACATCAGGTTCAAGAACTTCAAAGGCAATTTGACTACTCGTTGGTTAGGACCTTACGAGGTTGACACTATCTATGATAATGGTTCAATCATAATAAAGACAATTGACGAACATCAAACACCCCTACTTATGAATGGGCATTGATTGAGAATTTATAACAAGCCCTTGTCAAAAGAGGAATTTCTGACACATGTGCTACAAAATTCAGAAATGCAGGTGATCAATAAGGAAGGAGATATTCCTATTGATCCACATTGATTGATTGATTTACTTTTTAAACTTTTGTACATAGGTGTGGATTGTGTTTTGTTAATAAGATGAAGGTAACAATGGATTCTTACTTCTTTGTTTTACTTTCACATTTTATTTTTGTTAATAGATTTCTATAATTTATTTGACCCTTCATGAACTTGCTAAAAACATCAGTTTGTAGGCATCAACAATACTCTGTTTTGGTTTGGTACTAGAAGTGTTGATTCAATACTAGAAATTATGTCTGGTCCAGTACCAACAGTCCTGTGTTGATCCGGTACCAAAAGTCTGTCCTTATACGGTACTATCAGGACACACCACCTAATTGACAAAGAATGTTATGCTTATCTCAATATCGTATGTCAATTAATATGAAGTGTGAAGTCATGCAGTAACCTATTAAGATGGAACCAAGGAGCCAAATGTAACATCAAATGGCAGATCTTATGAAGCAATAATTTCTTTTGGTTCTGTTGCTGACTAAAGGGAAGTATTTCTAATTTATTTTGGTCCTGTTGCTAGCTAAAAGGAAGTATTCCTAATTTCTTTTGGTTCTGTTGCTAGCTAAAAAGAAGTATTTTAATTTATTTTGGTTTTGTTGCTTGACAAAGAAGACATAATATTTACCTATGTTGTTAAAGGAACCATGCTTAATCTAATTCAAAATATAGAGGTTGCCTTTATCCAGTATTTCAGCACGATTAAAGGGATAAAAAGTATATTAGCCTATAAGTAACCATTTCACCCTAACTGGAATTCAACAGTAATCATTGGATTATCTTTACTAAAGAGTAGCATATGAGTATATGAACACTCCCTGTCATGGGCACACTAGGAAAACTTTTATGGAAGAGGGTGTATCAGTACCCTAAGGTAAGTTTATGTCATTTTCTTATGGACAAACTCATACAAATCATACATATGGATTATTTAAAAGAAATAATGTGCATACATAAGTTTATTTTTCCTTCAAACAAATCTTTAAAGACATTCAAATAAGAGAATATACCTTCTAACCCAATACCATCCCAGCCTGTAAAAAGGGTTTTCAAATGAGCCCCCCTGTCACTATGAAAAAACACTCTTTAACAAAAACTAAAATAGGTGACTATGGACAAGAAGCCTCTGATGGAAAAAGGGTTTAAGAGACTAACCCATTGGGATACTGAATAGGTCTGTTGGCAATGGGTATCGGTCTGTGGTATGACTAGGAAAACCCATCAGGGTATTGAACATGCCTGTTGGCAATGGGGCATTCTTCCTGGGAAAGGTACATGTCTCACTAATTATCACAACTACCCCACCGGAGTACTGAACAAGCTTTTTGGCAGTGGGTTCTGGTTGAGAAATGTCTCATTTATACTTGTCTAATTGAAAAATTCACTTTTGTCATCTAAAAATGAATACTACAAGCAAAGGTCACTCTTGACATTTATAAGATACAAACTCCAGATTAACAAATAAAATGAATACTACAAGCAAATGTCCATTTGAGAACTACCCTATGTCAACTTTACCGGTCTGACCTCTAAAGCCTACATTACCTAAGAAGGAAACTTCTTAAGAGTGGAGCCCTGACTAGGGAGTCTAATCTATGTATACTGTGAAATTTATTCATAACATCTAATGATAGTAAATCTCTGAAGCAAGTTAGGTTGGATCTGTTCTTCTGGAAAAATATAAAAACCTCCCTGTTTTCATTGTTGAATGTTTCCCTTGTTAATAAGTCATTAGAAGAAAGACAATTTCAATTTTTTAAGGCATGGGATCATATGCTAGGTGATAAATGTATTTCTGGAATTTGATTTGGTTTCTCATCTCTTATCAATTTTCTTCCATTGTGATACAGTGTGTCAGGTCTTTTTGCATAAGGAAATACAACATCCTTGGCATGGGGGAGGGTCAAAGAGCCCCTTTTAGGACTCTTTTTCAGACTCACATCTCATTTTTAGAGACCAACATTTTCACCGTACAACCCTGCAGAACCAGACACAAAAGAAGAAACTCAAAGACAAGCATAGAATAAAGAAGTTTCATAAAGTACAAGAAATTCTAGTACTAAGCTTCCAGAAAACTCCAGCCTAAAAAGATGAACTCTGACAATCTGCAAGCTTCAAATACAAAAGTAGTCGCATATGCTATGGGTATTGGTTATGCAATGGTAAAAGAAAAAGTAACATAGTATTTTTTTTTATTTTTTATAAAACTACAATAGGTATGAAAATGTATACTAGATATTATGACCTTAGTGTTAAAACCATGCACCTAACTTTCACTTCCCTCATACCCATATGCTTAACATTAATCAAATCCCTCACCACATAAGCACTTGAAAAGATGATTGAATCAAATGTGTGCATGGTGGAATGAATTGAAATGAGCATGCCCGATAATGATGAGCCATGACCCTAAACCAAGAACGTGCTTCATCCTTAAACCATCATGAATCTATCTCGCATCATGTTGCATGATTCAACACCAAATTTGCCGCTTAGGGGTCCAATCGCCTATCCCAAAAAAAAAATGATGTTTTGATACCAAACGTCTCGTCCCCATCATTGCACTAACAAGCAGAAATGAAATGGCATATCTGGGTGGCGAAGCCATCCAGATGAGCCTCATCTTGTCTTAATTTTCCTATGCAACATATTTACTTAAACTCACCGTTCGAATTATCGACGCCATCACCATTTTTCCTATTGCTATCAATCTTTCTCCATTTTCAGAGCCTTCTCCTCTCTGCTATATCCGGTACCAAACCCTTACACTCACAACTGACTAAACCCTCGCGCTACAACCTATTTTTCACTTACAGTTTATAAAGATGGTTGTAAGTAGACATGAAACGGTCTTCCAGATTTATAGGGAGACTGAGGAGTTCCAGCTATGTAGAGATAAGTATGCTAGAGTGGGATGGATGCCATTTTTAGAGAAATTCATAGGTTTTCATGAGAAGGTATTTCATGCATTTATTCAAAGTTATGATGGAGAGATTGTGCACATAGGCAATCTGCAGCTAACAATCAATGAAGAAACCTTAAGGGAAGCCACGAGATTACCTAGTAAAGGAGCCAAGTATTTCAAATGAGTAGGAATCAATAAGGAAATGTGTCAACGATTTCTGAAGGAATACCATCAACACCCTGATTGGAAAAAGGGGATTTCTAGAAACTATATCAAGGAAGAATATCATCCAATGCTTGCTAGTCTTCAACGATTCCTCACTTGTGAGGGAAGGTATGTTGTAACCTTCCTATATCATCTTAGGCTTTTGTTTCACTTTGAAGGAGGTCCTGAAATTGACTTCTCATATTTTTTTTATGGATGAGCCTGAACAAGATGGTAAGAGGTGTCAAATCCCTATCCAAAATTGAGAAGACTAGCATTTATCATCAAGGTCTTATCAAAATGCTAGTTATACATGAGATCAAGAAGTAAGGGTTTAGTTGGAAAACCCTCATCACTCAACACCTTTCCACATAAAACGAACCTGTAGAGGAAGCCCAACCTGCTCTAGATAAAGATAAGGAACCTAAGGAGAGAAAGGGAAAGAAAGAAAAGACATCCCCATCATCCTCCAAAGTAGTAAATGATAAATCTAGTAAACAAGTAAGGCCCTCTTCCTCAGATAATAATACTCTTAGAAGTCAAGAATCAAAAGGTAAATCCGAATTAGTGGAGGAGATCTCAGCAGTAGCACTTAAGGAGAGGGGTCATACGTCAAAATCCTTGAGGAAAGAGAAGAGTAGAGATGAACAGTTTATAGAACAATCTCCTGTAACCATTCCACAAACAGAAAAGAAGAAAAGGAAGCTTATGAGCACCTCTGATCCATTACCCCCTTGTAAAAGAACCACAAGGAGCATGACAAAGAAAGTAAAAGCAGTCATCATTCCTCATACACATGAAGACCCAATAGATCTTACCTCCCCTTCCCTAGACCTATCAGTCCAGGATGGCATCCCTAGCTTGACTGAGGAACAAGTTACTATTAGTTTGTGTGCGATGAGGGAGGAAGTGGAGGAAAGAGAATGCATCCAACCAGAGAAAATGGGGTCAATGAAGACCTTGACAAAAGAACAGATGAAGAAGAATATTGGGGAGATGCAAAAACAAAACCAGGAAATCAAACAAGAAGTGAAGGAATACCAACTATTGGATAGGTATATCAAGAAGGAAAACAAGCAACTGAAGGCAACCAGCCAAGAAATCCAACATGACCATGAAGAGACTTCTAATAAGCTCAAGAAGGTACTAAGACTCTTGCAATACATTAGGGTCATAAAAAGGGAGTTGAAAGAAGAAGCCTCAACTATCAACATCATTGATCCACAGGAGTAAAGAGAATGGAGTCTCAAGTTTTGAAATTTTTGAGTATGTTTCAGTTGCATGAGGACATGCAATGATTTTGGCATGGGGGAATGTTGAGCCTCTAAATTGACATCCCCATTACCATATTATACCCCTCATTTATACCTTTTTGTCCTACCTAAGCTTGGATCAATAATAAAGAACCCTACCTCTAGTCACTGATAAGGTCATAAGGTAAAGTATAATTGAATTCATGCATTTTGTGGTTTATTAAGCTAGGAGACTAAATATTTCATGTACTAATGTTTAAAATTTCCTTGTGTAGCCTTTGACCTTTGGATGATTCCAACACTTCTATGTCAGCTCAACCATCTGGTACTCATGCTCCAGATTTCCCATTGTCTGAATCTGGTACCAAGCGCACCTTCCGTTCGGATCCGATACCCACAGACCATTCACTGTCGCGATTCGGTACCAATGATCGCAGATTGTTCTAGTCCGGTACCAACCAATTGCGTACTGTTCAGATACAGTACTATCTATTGAATCCCACCTGTCACGATCCGGTACCAATACAGGAAACATAGTATGCTATGTTTGTCTCTAGATCGTGCCTAAGATAATTGTTGAGTGTTTATGAAATCATCAAAGTTATAGCAAGACTATGTTAAGCTAGTTTGTTTATTGCTTCATCCTCATACACTTCGTGTCATGAGGATGAAGCTTAAAATATGTAACCGAATATATAAATTTGACAATTGTTGATCTGCTAAAGATTTCACCTCCTTTTGTTTCACGACTAAGACTGTTTAATTAGTCATGGCAAGGATGGTGGAAGTAGTAGAGAGATAGTATAACACAACATGTGAAGCAACGTTACATATTGTAGAACATATCTTGCGTTGAAGTTTAATAGAAGGATGGCATTTATTTCCATGTCTTGATCATTTATGAATGAATGTGAGTTGAGTTGTTAGTATAGTTTCATGTTTTGAGGTTTGAGTAAGAGTGATGTGTAGATTGAAGGCTAACTTACTGTAGACTCCATTCGCTGACTTGTTGAAGTAGAAAGGGCCCATCACCCAACAAAGGTCAACATCCTTATAAATTAGTGTCAGCATTTGATTTCAATAGTATAACTGTTAGACTAGTTGAAGCTTTGATTCTTTCAGATGACAACAGTATAGTTCAGTTTAGGATTTCGATTATATGATTGCTTAGAGATATTTATTTACTATGTTTTTGCATATGCCCTGTTTCTTTTCTTATGAATTTGATTTTGCTTAATGAACATGGATGTTGGCAACAGTAGTCAAACATAATTGGAAAAGAACTAGTGAAGTTCACAATAGAATATTGTGAACCACAACATACTCAATATACTAGCTATTGAACTACCCATGCTATGCCTTGATGATTGATGTGTGATTTCCTTTTCAGAAGTGTGATTGCATAGTTAGCTTTCTGGGTCAGATAACAGAGTTGATCTGTCAAAGAACTCTATCTCATATTTGCATGTACCCCAATGGAGTAGATAGCCTCTCTGTGAACGACGACCAAAGTGTGTTTCATTTTGCTTCTTAATTCATATTATTTCTATACTCATGACATTAGAATTACCTCTCTTACCGGTGTCTTGTAACTCTATTGATTAAGAATCCTAGATTAATAATTAATGAGTGCATTATACTAATCATATAAGCAACACAACACTCACTAATGATTAGGAAGGGGCCTACAATTTTGTGTCAATCACTAGATTATGAAGGAATCCCATTTAAGTGTGGTCGATGCCACGTTTATGGGAACTGTGTAAAGGAATGTTCACTCCCCTTCAGGAAAAAAATTGGGTTCGTAAAGATCAAAAGGAGAGAGAAGGAATTTCTCAGTCTCCTATGAAAAAGGTTTAGGATGTCAACGGTCTCTCAATTACAAAAAAGATCATCCGTCTAACGATTTCTCCAGTTGAGGAACATACGTCCTAGAAAAAAGAGCTCCATGACCTTCCCATCTATGGACAAGATAACTCGAAGTCCATGAGTAAGAACATTTCTACTCCTATCTATGTTCCTATTCAAAATCCTAAGCATTTAGTTTTTGGCTCTTTGGAGGTAGGATTGTAAAACCTTGATGAAAACTAGGAGGGTGATTTTCTACCTAGTCTCTTGATGGATTGGGTAGTACCCAAGAGAAGCTTCCCTCTCCTAAATCCTCTATAAACTCTGCTAGTTATTCTACTGATTTTGGCTCCCATCAAGATCACCAATTGTCTAAAGTTGTAAAGTATAATCTCAAGCTTAGGTCTAGAGGAGCCACTCTCTTCTCATGAGGGGTAGCAAGTGGTTTAGGTTTTCTAGAAGAAAAAGAATAAAAAACCTATCAGAGAGGGAGGGAATCATACTTATTAATGGCTCAGAAGAAAGAAAACTTTGAAGTTCAAAGTGGTAAACAATTTTCTCTTATTGAAGCTCTTTGAGAAAACGCCCACAAGGACATTTCCAAATGATCTTCCTCACCTTAAATTGTCAAGGACTAGACAATTCCTCCAAATAATTGGCCATAAAAAGGTTGATCAAGATTCACATCCCTTCTATCATTTTCCCACAAGAACTAATCATTGACATGGACAAGGTGGTAAAGAACTTGTCCAATCTTCTAAAGGGATGGGACTTTAGTTTTATTGATGCCATCAGAAGATTTGGGGGAAACATCACTAGATAGAAAGAAGATTTTTTGTCTTTGTCTAATTCTTGGGCATTCACTTAAGGTATCATGATTTCTCTATACTCCCTAGAACTTGTGAAAGAATTCACATGTCTAAATATATGTGGGCCCTACTCAGATCAACAAGAGTATTGGGAATCCTTCTTTCAAAGAGATTGGTTTCAAAATGGCTTAGTGGTTAGTAGAGGTGATCTAAATTTCTCATTGGGGGCCTACAGCCTAGGTGGTTTCCTTATCAAATTTCTTCATTACCAATTTTCACATGCAACTCTATGTGAATAATTTTCAGATTTGAAAATTGCTTCCTAGTGAACTAACAATAAATCCTAGTTGTTATCACTAAACAATTTTACACTAAAAATTATTGACTGAAAATATTTGCAATGGAAACAACAAGATCAGAGATGAATCATCAACACATATAAATTCACCAAAATTTGAGGACAACCTTGTCCTTCTAAAACTACAAAATATGAGCAAGATACCTAGAACAATTTCCAACTTACAAATATGTTGCAAACCACCTATACGACCCGCTGACATCACATGTACTGTTGCTAATGTCAACCTGTACGGACCTGCCCCCACTTAGAAACCTCATATGGATGTATGTGATTCGCCCTTCTGCAACCTACATACTTACATGATTGTTCCCACTGCAACCTGCGTACATACATGAATCACCTTCCTGCAACCCGCGTACATACACGATTGTGCCCACTACAACCTGCATAAAAGTACAAAAAACTTGACTTCCTGCATAAGTGCATCCTTCCTCATTTCCACATCTGATCCATAAACCATAGGCCATATTTCCTAGGTACATAAATATCCTTGCTACAATTGCCATACTTCCTATCACGAGTGTTTACTCACTTAAGCTAACTCCGTTGTGCCACAATGATAAAATGTCACAATGACTTCTCTCCTTTATAAACAAGTATAATGAGCGAGTTTAGGAGCCCTTCCTAAAATCAACAATTAATTAAAATATTTTATTCCCCTTTGTGGGTGTGGCACCCCCATACAACCCCACAAAGCCCATCAACTTTCCCATGAGGCCCTAGCCTCATTTTGAGGTCGATTTCACTAAAATGAAAGGTTGATCTAGTGCAAGAAAATATTCCCACATGCTTGACACCCCGACCTCTTGTGGGAATACCTCCCGAAGCTACAAAAATAAGCACTCCCTCTTAGCAAGGGAGGTATCCTCCACCACTCCTAGTTTGTATCTGAAGTAGACAAACTTCTCCTTCAATAGGGGCTTGGTGAGAATATATGAAATCTGCTTGTCTGCAGAAATTTTGTTATATCTTCAATGCTCCATTCTGTACTTTGTCTCTGATGAAGTGGTATCTGATCTCAATGTGTTTTGACCTATCGTGAAACATCGGGTTTTCTGAGAAACCGATACAACTTTGATTGTTACAATGAATCATGGTGGGCTCCAACTCTTGGCCAAATAATCCTGCAATAAGTTTGTGAAACTAGATAGCCTCACAACTCGCCAAAATGGATGCCATATCCTCTACCTCTGCTGAGCTCAGTGCCACAAATGTCTATTTTCTACTGTACTAGGAAACCATTGTTGATCCTAGGTTGAAACAACCACTAGAAGTTCTCTTCATGTCAACTGCACTACCTTGCCAATCCGAGTCTGAATATCCATGCAACCTCACTCCATCATCTCTGACATATCTCAAACCAAATCTAATAGTACCTTGAATGTACCCGAGCACATGGTTTGCTGCAACCCAATGCACTTTCCTTGGTTTTACCATGAACTAACTCAAGGTGTTGAAAAAAAAACAAATATTTGGTATGGTATTGACCGGATACATCACTAACCCAATCAACTCTCTATACATTGTGGGATCTACCAAGTCTGAATCTTAATCCCCCAAGGCATTCATATTGGTGGTCATAGGTGTGGTCATGGACTTACAATCCATCATCCCAAATCTCTTCAGTATCTCAACTGCATACTTCCCTTGTCTGAGGAAGATATCTCATGGCTACTTCCACACCTCTAATCCCACGAAGTAATGCATCAATCCAATATCCTTCATCTCAATCTCTGAGGCTAATTCCCTTTTTCACCTAGTAATGAGTTTCTCAGCTCATGTGAGAAAAAAATCATCAACACATAACACCAATATGAGAGGATCCTTACCAACCTCTAGAAGATATAGGTTTGGGTCTGTGTCACTCTTGGTGAAGTCCAAGCTCTAGAAATACCCATCAATCCTCAAGTACCATGCTCTTGATGCCTTCTTAAAACCATATAATGTCTTCTTCAACCTACACACATGAGTTTTCCTCCCATGTACCTAAAAACCTTTAGGTTTCTCTATGTATACCTCCTCCTCAACCACACTATTGAGAAATGTTGTCTTCACATCCATCTGATGGATCTTCCACTTCATAACTGAAGCAAGAGAAAAAAATGGTCCTAATAGAAGTATACCTAGCCACTAGAGAAAAGGTCTCCTCATATTCTCCTCCCTCTTTTAGGGAGAACCCTCTTACTATGAAACTTTCCTTATACTTCTCGATACTGCAATCTACAGTATGCTTGATCTTGTATATCCACTTGGAAGTCACTACTGACTTCCCCTTTGGTCTCAGAACTATATCCCATATGTCATTATTCATGATGGATTGGTACTCCTCCATCATGGCATCCTTCCAAACCTGTTGTCCTACAACTTCCTAAAATATGGAAGGCTCAAAATCAATGATATTTCTCATAGGAGCCACATATGAGCCAAATATCTGTGAAGGTCTTCTCTCTATACGAGTGTATCTAGGCACTGTATGTCCCTCAACATCCTTCAAGGTCTCTCGAAGCCATCTAGGTCTCATGTCCTAGTCACTAGGAGGATCCACAAACTCTTATGAATCCTCCTCGTGATATGCGGTCTTCTCCTCTGTACTGGATGGAATTGTACTCTCCTCAACCTTTGGGGCCTCTTGTTCCTCACCACCTGTTGCGATCTCATGGGACCTCCTGAAATCCAATCCTCCTCAAACATGACATCCCAACTAACAACAACATATCATTGTCTTGGAACGTAGATATGGTAGGCCTTCAAAGTCTTGTTGTATCCCACAAACATGCCTTTTATTCCAGAAGGTTCCAAATTCATTCTCTTCTCCTTAGAAATGTGGAAGTAGACTAGACAACCAAAGATCCTCAAATGCCCTATCTCAAGTTTCACTCCTATGAATTCCTCCTCATGATTTTCCTCCAAGATCCTATGCAGACTCTTGTTTTGAACATAAACTACAATGTTACATGCTTCTTCCCTAAGCATCATGGAAAGATCCTGGTGATGTAACATTGCCTTGGCAACTTCAATTATGGTCTGGTTCTTCCACTTTGAAACCCCATTTTTATATGGGTTGAAAGGTATTGTCATCTCCCTCTTAATCCCCGCTTCCTTATAGTTGTTCTTGAAATCATTGGAGTACTCACCCCCATTGTTTGACCTCAAAACCTTGATATTCTTCCTTGTTTGATTCTCCACCAGATCTTTGAACTCCTTGAATTGACTGAAGACTTCATCCTTGGTATTTATGAATAAAATCCATGTCCTCCTGGAATAATCATCCATAAAGGTCACATAATATCAACAACCACTTGCAGATGGAACTGACATCAGCCCACACACATCTGAATGTACCAGGTCCACGATCTCCTTGGATATACTATCACTTCTTGGAAATGCATCCTTGGAATTCTTTCCTCGTGCACAACCTTTTCATAATCCCTAGTGTTCAGTTCCAAACTCTGGAAGACTTGTAACCATTTTACTCAATATTGGTAGTTCTTAGTGATGTAAGTGTCCCAATATCCTATGCCAAAGCTTGCATAGATTATCACTGTCATACACTAGGGCCTGAATTGGTTGACCTGTTATCTTGTAGAGACTTCCTCACGAGTCCCAATGACTTTTTTTGAGTCAAGAATCAATCCCTTTGGCCAATCAAGGACCTTCCCATCAATGAATTCCATTGCATACCCCTTTTCCTCCATGGCAGAGATAGAGAGTAGGTTCTTCTTTAGTCCAAGTACATACAACACTTCACTCATCTTGAGAGGCTTTCCATACTTCAGCTGAAACGAGGTTGTTCCAACTCCCTTGATTGCATACTTGGCATATCTCCATGTTCCACTTGCAATTGTGAGTTCTCCTTTGTTATATTGGTGAGTGATTTCTGTGACTCTGTCATATGACGAGAAGCTCTGTTATCCACCAACCAAGTCTCCATAGTGACTTTCCTAAAACAAGAACAAGAAAAACATTCTTCCAGTGTTGTAGCCAAGATGTGTCTCAAGATGATCCCCTTCTCTTCAAATCCCAATCTTTGATACCATGTCAATTTTCACATGCAACTCTATGTGACTAATTGTCATATTTGAAAATTGCTTCCTAGTGAACTAACAATAAATCCTAGCTGTTAATACTGAACAATTTACACTGAAAATTATTGACTGAAAATATATGCAACGAAAACAACAAGATAAGAGATGAATCATCAACACATATATGAGACACAAATTTCTGTTATGTAACCTTGTTAATTTTATAAATTTTGAGGGAAAAACTAGGCCTCCCAACCAATACAAATTGACCAAAATTTGAGGACAACCTTGTCCTTCCAAAACCACAAAATATCAACAAGATAACTAGAGCAATTTCCAACTTACAAATCTATTGCAGACCACCTGTATGGAATGCTGATGTCACTTGTACTACTGGTAATGTCAGCCCGCACAGACCTGCCCCTGCTCAGAAGCCTTGTACGAATGTACGCGATTCTCCCTTCTGCAACCCACATACATACACAAATGTGCCCACTACAACCCGCATACATACGTGATTCACCTTTCCACAACCCACGTACATACACGACTGTGCCCATTGCAACCTGCATACAAGTACAAAAAACTCGACTTCATTCACACGTGCATACTTCCTCACTTCCCACATATAATCAAGAAACCCTAGGCCATATTGCCTAGGTACATTAATATCCTTGCTACAATTTCCATACTTCTTGGCACAAGTGTTTACTCACTTATGCTAACTCCATGATGCCACAATGATAAAATGTCACAATGATTTCTCTCCAGTATATACAAGTCTAATGAGTGATTTTAGGATCGCTTCCTAAACTTGACAATTAATTAGAATATTTTATTCCTCTTTGTGGGTGTGGCACCCCTACACAAGCCTACAAATCCCATCAACTTACCCATGAGGCCCTACCCTCATTTCAGGGTCGATTTCACCGAAACGAAAGGTTGATCATGTGCCGATGAATATTCCCACATTCCTGACACCATAGCCTCTTGTGGGAATACCTCTCGAAGCTACCAAAATCAACATCTATGTACTCCCTGGAACTTGCAAAAGAATTCACATGTCTAAATATATGCGGGCCCTACTCAAAACGACAAGAGTATTGGGAAGCCTTCTTTCAAAGAGATTGTTTTCAAAATGGATTAATGGTTACTATAGGTGATATAAATTTCTCATTGGGGACCTTAGACATCTGGGGGTCTACAACCTAGGTGGATTCCTTATCAAAATTATTCATAAATAAGCTAGAGTTTTCAAGTCTTTTGGAAATTATGCTTGCTAATATTTCTCCAACATGGAGGAACATGCAAATGATTGAGGCCTAAGTTGCAAAAAGGATTGATTGATTCCTAATTTCTTATGCCTTCCTTGAATAAGCTTTTCAAATCCAACAATGGGTCTCTACTAGAGGGGATTCAGCCCACAACCTGAAGCTTTTAGAACTATCACCTATCAAAGGGAGGCCTCCCAATCCCTTCAAACTGAACACAAACTAGTTAAAAGAGCAGGATTTCTTGAGAAAAATTAAGCTGATTTGGAAACTATTTGATAGTTCCTCATGTGAATCTACCCCTATCCAGTTTCAACAAAATCTAAAATGGAAAAACAAATAGCCATCAAGTGGTCGGGGGAGAAGAAGAAGAAATATGAAAGACTCCTTTTGGAGATTGAAGAATATATAAAACTGCATTATAACAAATAGGGCTTTGGTTTTCTATCAAAATATCAAAAAACTAAAATAAAACTTTTGGAAGGAAAAGGAAAATACTACTAGACATAGAAATAATGGAGGATAAAAAGTTGGGCTATCTAGTTGCACATAGGAGAGAAAAATACAAAAACAAAATATCATAGATTCACAAACTATAGTAAAAATATAAATACTATCTAGGGAATTGAAAATGATGGTGGTTCTAAACAATATTACCAACTTAATTCGAACTTTGTCGAGTTCTCGTTTTTTCAAGGGTCTTATTTTTTACCCCGTTTTTAAAAATGGTGCTACCGGTAGCACNAGCCTTGTATGAATGTACGTGATTCTCCCTTCTGCAACCCGCATACATACACAAATGTGCCCACTACAACCCGCATACATACGTGATTCACCTTCCAACCCACGTACATACACGACTATGCCCATTGCAACCTGCATACAAGTACAAAAAACTCGGCTTCATTCACACGTGCATACTTCCTCACTTCCCACATATAATCAAGAATCCCTAGGCCATATTGCCTAGGTACATTAATATCCTTGCTACAATTTCCATACTTCTTGGCACAAGTGTTTACTCACTTATGCTAACTCCATGATGCCACAATGATAAAATGTCACAATGATTTCTCTTCTGTATATACAAGTCTAATGAGTGATTTTAGGATCGCTTCCTAAACTTGACAATTAATTAGAATATTTTATTCCTCTTTGTGGGTGTGGCACCCCTACACAAGCCCACAAATCCCATCAACTTACCCATGAGGCCCTACCCTCATTTCAGGGCTGATTTCACCGAAATGAAAGGTTGATCATGTGCCAACGAATATTCCCACATTCTTGACACCATAGCCTCTTGTGGGAATACCTCTCGAAGCTACAAAAATCAACATCTATGTACTCCCTGGAACTTGCAAAAGAATTCACATGTCTAAATATATGCGGGCCCTACTCAAATCGACAAGAGTATTGGGAAGCCTTCTTTCAAAGAGATTGTTTTCAAAATGGCTTAATGGTTACTATAGGTGATATAAATTTCTCATTGGGGACCTTAGACATCTGGGGGTCTACAACCTAGGTGGATTCCTTATCAAAATTATTCATAAATAAGCTAGAGTTTTCAAGTCTTTTGGAAATTATGCTTGCTAATATTTCTCCAACATGGAGGAACATGCAAACAATTGAGGCCTGAGTTGCAAAAAGGATTGATTGATTCCTAATTTCTTATGCCTTCCTTGAATAAGATTTTCAAATCCAACAAAGGGTCTCTACTAGAGGGGATTCAGACCACAATCTGATGCTTTTAGAACTATCACCTATCAAAGGGAGGCCTCCCAATCCCTTCAAACTGAACACAAACTAGTTAAAAGAGCAGGATTTCTTGAGAAAAATTAAGCAGATTTGGAAACTATTTGATAGTTCCTCATGGGAATCTACCCCTATCCAGTTTCAACAAAATCTAAAAATGGAAAAACAAATAGCCATCAAGTGGCCGGGGGAGAAGAAGAAGAAATATGAAAGACTCCTTTTGGAGATTGAAGAATATATAAAACTGCATTATAACAAATAGGGCATTGGTTTTCTATCAAAATATCAAAAAACTAAAATAAAACTTTTGGAAGGAAGGAAAAGGAAAATACTACTAGACATAGAAATAATGGAGGATAAAAAGTTGGGCTATCTAGTTGCACATAGGAGAGAAAAATACAAAAACAAAATATCATAGATTCACAAACTGTAGTAAAAATATAAATACTATCTAGGGAATTGAAAAGGATGGTGGTTCTAAACAATATTACCAACTTAATTCGAACTTTGCCGAGTTCTCGTTTTTTCAAGGGTCTTATTTTTTACCCCGTTTTTAAAAATGGTGCTACCGGTAGCACCCCCTCCGTTTTTAGGTGGTATTTTGATATTTTAAATTTTTTAATCCATAATATTTCCACTTAGGCGGTTCTCGTACTCGCGTGACACAAGGTTGATTCTCGTTTGCTACCACTATAACCTCCAGGTGCGTCCACACAACCTGCAAGCATGGGGCACATGTAAGTCATGGTGAGAATCGAACTTGAGACCTCCTTTACAT
>JASDQU010308755.1:31168-53621 GCA_032191745.1 Picea mariana
AATTTTCAGATATGACAATTAGTCACATAGAGTTGCATGTGAAAATTGACATGGTATCAGAGCTTGGGATTTGAAGGGAAGGGGATCATCTTGAGACACATCTTGGCTACAACACTGGAAGAATATTTTTCTTGTTCTTGTTCTGGGAAAGTCACTATGGAGACTTGGTTGGTGGATAACAGAGCTTCTCATCATATGACAGTGACATAAATCACTCACCAATATAACAAAGGAGAACTCACAATTGCAAGTGAAACATGGAGATATGCCAAGTATGCAATCAAGGGAGTTGGAACAACCTCGTTTTAGTTGAAGTATGGAAAGCCTCTCAAGATGATTGAAGTGTTGTATGTACTTGGATTGAAGAAGAACCTACTCTCTATCTCTGCCATGGAGGAAAAGGGGTATGCAATGGAATTCATTGATGGGAAGGTCCTTGATTGGCCAAAGGGATTGATTCTTGACTCAACAAAAGTCATTGGGACTCGTGAGGGAAGTCTCTATAAGATAACAGGTCAACCAACTCAGGCCCTAGTGTATGATAGTGATAATCTATGCAAGCTTTGGCATAGGATATTGGGACACTTACATCACTAAGAACTACCAATATTGAGGAAAATGGTTACAGGTCTTCCAGAGTTTGGAACTAAACACTAGGGATTATGAAAAGGTTGTGCACTAGGAAAGAATTCCAAGGATGCATTTCCAAGAAGTGACAGTAGATCCAAGGAGATCATGGACCTGGTACATTCAGATGTGTGTGGGTCGAGGTCAGTTCCATCTGCAATTGGTTGTCGATATTATGTGACCTTTATGGATGATTATTCCAGGAGGACATGGATTTTATTCATAAATACCAAGGATGAAGTCTTCAGTCAATTCAAGGAGTTCAAAGATCTGGTGGAGAATCAGACAGGGAAGAATATCAAGGTTTTGAGGTCAAACAATGGGGGTGAGTATACCTCCAACGATTTCAAGAACAACTATAAGGAAGCGAGGATTAAGAGGGAGATGTGAATACCTTTCAACCCATATAAAAATGGGGTTTCAAAGTGGAAGAACAAGACCATAATTGAAGTTGCCAAGGCAATGTTACATCACCAGGATCTTTCCATGATGCTTTGGGAAGAAGCATGTAACATTGTAGTTTATGTTCAAAACAAGAGTCTGCATAGGATCTTGGAGGAAAATCATGAGGAGGAATTCATAGGAGTGAAACTTGAGATAGGGCATTTGAGGATCTTTGGTTGTCTAGTCTACTTCCACATTCCTAAGGAGAAGAAAATGAATTTGGAACCTTCTGGAATAAAAGGCATGTTTGTGGGATACAACAAGACTTTGAAGGCCTACCATATCTACATTCCAAGACAATGATATGTTGTTGTTAGTTGGGATGTCATGTTTGAGGAGGATTGGATTTCAGGAGGTCCCATGAGATCGCAACAGGTGGTGAGGTACAATAGGCCCCAAAGGTTGAGGAGAGTACAATTCCATCTAGTACAGAGGAGAAGACCTCATATCACGAGGAGGATTCATAAGAGTTTGTGGATACTCCTAGTGACTAAGACACGAGACCTAGATGGCTTGGAGAGACCTTGAAGGATGTTGAGGGACATACAGCGCCTAGATACACTCGTATAGAGAGAAGACCTTCACAGATATTTGGCTCATATGTGGCTCCTATGAGAAATATCATTGATTTTGAGCCTTCCATTTTTTAGGAAGTTATAGGACAACAGGTTTGGAAGGATGCCATGATGGAGGAGTACCAATCCATCATGAATAATGACGTATGGGATATAGTTCTGAGACCAAATGGGAAGTCAGTAGTGACTTCCAAGTGGATCTACAAGATCAAGCATACTGTAGATTGCAGTATCAAGAAGTATAAGGAAAGTTTCATAGTAAGAGGGTTCTCCCTAAAAGAGAGAGTAGAATATGAGGAGACCTTTTCTCTAGTGGCCAGGTATACTTCTATTAGGACCGTTTTTTCTCTTGCTTCAGTTATGAAGTGGAAGATCCATCAGATGGATGTGAAGACAACATTTCTCAATAGTGTGGTTGAGGAGGAGGTATACATAGAGAAACCTAAAGTTTTTTAGGTACATGGGAGGAAAACTCATGTGTGCAGGTTGAAGAAGACATTATATGGTTTTAAGCAGGCATCAAGAGCATGGTACTTGAGGATTGATGGGTATTTCTAGAGCTTGGACTTCACCAAGAGTGAAACAGACCCAAACCTATATCTTCTAGAGGTTGGTAAGGATCCTCTAATATTGGTGTTATGTGTTGATGATTTTTTTCTCACATGAGCTGAGAAACTCATAACCAGGTGAAAAAGGGAATTGGCCTCAGAGATTGAGATGAATGATATTGGATTGATGCATTACTTCGTGGGATTAGAGGTGTGGAAGCAGCCATGAGATATCTTCCTCGGACAAGGGAAGTATGCAATTGAGATACTGAAGAGATTTGGGATGATGGATTGTAAGTCCATGACCACACCTATGACCACCAATATGAATGCCTTGGGGGCTTAAGATTCAGACTTGGTAGATCCCACGATGTATAGAGAGTTGATTGGGTTAGTGATGTATTCGATCAATACCATACCAGATATTTGTTTTTTTTTCAACACCTTGAGTCAGTTCATGGTAAAACCGAGGAAAGTGCATTGGGTTGCAACAAACCATGTGCTCGGGTACATTCGAGGTACGATTAGATTTGGTTTGAGATATGTCAGAGATGATGGAGTGAGGTTGCATGGATATTCAGACTTAGATTGGGAAGGTATTGCAGTTGACATGAAGAGAACTTCTAGTGGTTGTTTCAGCCTAGGATCAACAGTGGTTTCCTAGTATAGTAGAAAACAGACATTTGTGGCACTGAGCTCAGCAGAGGTAGAGGATATGGCATCCATTTTGGCGAGTTGTGAGGCTATCTAGTTTCACAAACTTATTGCAAGATTATTTGGCCAAGAGTTGGAGCCCACCATGATTCATTGTGACAATCAGAGTTGTATCAATTTCTCAGAAAACTCGATGTTTCATGACAGGTCAAAACACATTGAGATCATATACCACTTCATCAGAGACAAAGTATAGAATGGAGCATTGAAGATATAACAAAATTTCTACAGACGAGAAGATTTCATATATTCTCACCAAGCCCCTATTGAAGGAGAAGTTTGTCTACTTCATATACAAACTAGGAATGGTGGAGGATACCTCCCTCGCTAAGAGGGAGTGCTTATTTTTGTAGCTTCAGAAGGTATTCCCATAAGAGGTCGGGGTGTCAGGCATGTGGGAATATTTTCTTGCACTAGATCAACCTTAAATTTTAGTGAAATCGACCTCAAAATGAGGCTAGGGCCTCATGGGCAAGTTGATGGGCTTTGTGGGGTTGTATGGGGGTGCCACACCCACAAAGGGGAATAAAATATTTTAATTAATTGTTGATTTTAGGAAGGGCTCCTAAACTCGCTCATTATACTTGTTTATAAAGGAGAGAAGTCATTGTGACATTTTATCATTGTGGCACAATGGAGTTAGCTTAAGTGAGTAAACACTCGTGATAGGAAGTATGGCAATTGTAGCAAGGATATTTATGTACCTAGGAAATATGGCCTAGGGTTTATGGATCAGATGTGGAAATGAGGAAGGATGCACTTATGAAGGAAGTCAAGTTTTTTGTACTTGTATGCAGGTTGTAGTGGGCACAATTGTGTATGTATGCAGGTTGCAGGAAGGTGATTCATGTATGTATGCGGGTTGCAATGGGAACAATCATGTATGTACGCAGGTTGCAGAAGGGCCAATCACATACATCCATATGAGGTTTCTAAGCAGGGGCAGGTCCATACAGATTGACGTTAGCAACAGTACATGTGATGTCAGCGGGTCGTACAGGTGGTTTGCAACATATTTGTAAGTTGGAAATTGTTCTAGGTATCTTCCTGATATTTTGTGGTTTTAGAAGGACAAGGTTGTCCTCAAATTTTGGTGACTTTATAGGTGTTGATGATTCATCTTTGATCTTGTTGTTTCCACTGCATATATTTTCAGTCAATAATTTTTAGTGTAAAATTGTTCAGTGATAACAACTAGGATTTATTGTTAGTTCACTAGGAAGCAATTTTCAGATCTGAAAATTATTCACATAGAGTTGCATGTGAAAATTGTCAATGAAGAAATTTGATAAGGAAACCACCTAGGCTGTAGGCCCCCAATGAGAAATTTAGATCACCTCTAATAACCACTAAGCCATTTTGAAACCAATCTCTTTGAAAGAAGGATTCCCAATACTCTTGTCGATCTGAGTAGGGCCCACATATATTTAGACATGTGAATTCTTTCACAAGTTCTAGGGAGTATAGAGAAATCATGATACCTTAAGTGAATGCCCAAGAATTAGACAAAGACAAAGAATCTTCTTTCTATCTAGTGATGTTTCCCCCAAATCTTTTGATGGCATCAATAAAACTAAAGTCCCATCCCTTTAGAAGATTGGACAAGTTCTTTACCACCTTGTCCATGTCAATGATTAGTTCTTGTAGGAAAATGATAGAAGGGATGTGAATCTTGATCAACCTTTTTATGGCCAATTATTTGGAGAAATTGTCTAGTCCTTGACAATTTAAGGTGAGGAAGATCATTTGGAAATGTCCTTGTGGGCGTTTTCTCAAAGAGCCCCAATAAGAGAAAATTGTTTACCACTTTGAACTTCAAAGTTTTCTTTCTTCTGAGCCATTAATAAGTATGATTCCCTCCCTCTCTGATAGGTTTTTTATTCTTTTTCTTCTAGAAAACCTAAACCACTTGCTACCCCTCACAAGAAGAGAGTGGCTCCTCTAGACCTAAGCTTGAGATTATACTTTACAACTTTAGACAATTGGTGATCTTGATGGGAGCCAAAATCAGTAGAATAACTAGCAGAGTTTATAGAGGATTTAGGAGAAGGAAGCTTCTCTTGGGTACTACCCAATCCATCAAGAGACTAGGTAGAAAATCACCCTCCTAGTTTTCATCAAGATTTTATAATCCTACCTCCAAAGAGCCAAAAACTAAATGCTTAGGATTTTGAATAGGAACATAGATAGGAGTAGAAATGTTCTTACTCATGGACTTCGAGTTATCTTGTCCATAGATGGGAAGGTCATGGAGCTCTTTTTTCTAGGACGTATGGTCCTCAACTGGAGAAATCGTTAGACGGATGATCTTTTGTGTAATTGAGAGATCGTTGACATCCTAAACCTTTTTCATAGGAGACTAAGAAATTCCTTCTCTCTCCTTTTGATCTTTACGAACCCAATTTTTTCCTTGAAGGGGAGTGAACATTCCTTTACACAGTTCCCATAAACGTGGCATCAACCACACTTAAATGGGATTCCTTCATAATCTAGTGATTGACACAAAATTGTAGGGCCCTTCCTAATCATTAGTGAGTGTTTTGATGCCTATATGATTAGTATCATTAATTATCAATCCAGGATTCTTAATCAATAGAGTTACAAGACACCAGTAAGAGAGGTAATTCTAATGTCACGAGTATAGAAATAATATGAATTAAGAAGAAAAATGAAACACACTTTGGTCGTCGATCACAAAGAGGCTATCTACTCCATTGGGGTACATGCAAATATGAGATAGAGTTCTTTGACAGATCAACTCTATTATCTGACCCAGAAAGCTAACTATGCAATCACACTTCTGAAAAGGAAATCACACATCAATCATCAAGGCATAGCATGGGTAGTTCAATAGCTAGTATATTGAGTATGTTGTGGTTCACAATATTCTATTGTGAACTTCACTAGTTCTTTTCCAATTATGTTTGACTATTGTTGCCAACATCCATGTCCATTAAGAAAAATCAAATTTGTAAGAAAATAAACAGGGCATATGCAAAAACATAGTAAATAAATATCTCTAAGCAATCATATAATCGAAATCCTAAACTAAACTATATTGTTGTTATCTGAAAGAATCAAAGCTTCAACTAGTCTAACAGTTATACTATTGAAATCTAACACTAATCTATAAGGTTGTTGACCTTTGTTGGGAAGTGGGCCCTTTCTACTTCAACAAGTCAGCTAATGGAGTCTACAGTAAGTTGGCCTTCAATCTACACATCACTCTTACTCAAACCTCAAAACATGAAACTATACTAACAACTCAAATCACATTCATTCATAAATGATCAAGACATGGAAATAAATGACATCCTTCTATTAAACTTCAACGCAGGATATGTTCTACAATATGTAACACTGCTTCACATGTTGTGTTATAGTATCTTTCTACTACTTCCACCATCCTTGCCATGACTATTTAAACAGTCTTAGTCGTGAAACAAAAGGAGGTGAAATCTTTAGCAGATCAACAATTGTCAAATTTATATATTCGGTTACATATTTTAAGCTTCATCCTCATGACACAAAGTGTATGAGGATGAAGCAATAAACAAACTAGCTTAACATAGTCTTTCTATAACTTTGATGATTTCATAAACACTCAACAATTATCTTAGGCACGATCTAGAGCCAAACATAGCATACTATGTTTCCTGTATTGGTACCGGATCGTGACAGGTGGGATTCAATAGATAGTACTGGATCCGAACAGTACGCAATTGGTTGGTACCAGAATAGAACAGTCTGCGATCGTTGGTACCGGATCGCGACAGTGAATGGTCTGTGGGTACCGGATCTGAACGGAAGGTGCGCTTGGTATCGGATTTAGACAGTGGGCAATCTGGAGCATGAGTACCAGATGGCTGAGCTGACATAGAAGTGTTGGAATCATCCAAAGGTCAAAGGCTACACAGGGAAATTTTAAACATTAGTACATGAAATATTTAGTCTCCTAGCTTAATAAACCACAAAATGCATGAATTCAATTATACTTTACCTTATGACCTTATCAGTGATTAGAGGTAGGGTTATTTATCATTGATCCAAGCTTAGGTAGGACAAAAAGGTATAAATGAGGGGTATAATATGGTAATGGGGATGTCAATTTAGAGGCTCAACATTCCCCCATGCCAAAATCATTGCATGTCCTCATGTAACTGAAACATACTCAAAAATTTCAAAACTTGAGACTACATTATCTTTACTCCTGTGGATCAATGATGTTGATAGCTGAGGCTTCTTCTTTCAGCTCCCTTTTTATGACCCTAATGTATTGCAAGAGTATTAGTACCTTCTTGAGCTTATTAGAAGTCTCTTCATGGTCATGTTGGAGTTGTTGGTTGGTTGCCTTTAGTTGTTTGTTTTCCTTATTGATATACCTATCCAATAGTTGGTATTCCTTCATTTCTTGTTTGAGTTCTTGGTTTTGTTTTTGCATCTCCCCAATATTCTTCTTCATTTGTTCTTTTGTCAAGGTCTTCATTGACCCCATTGTCTCTGGTTGGATGCATTCTCTTTCCTCCACTTCCTCCCTCATCGCACACAAACTAATAGTAACGTGTTCCTCAGTCAAGCTAGGGATGTCATCCTGGACTGATAGGTCTAGGGAAGGAGAGGTAAGATCTATTGGGTCTTCATGTGTATGAGGAATGATGACTGCTTTTACTTTCTTTGTCATGCTCCTTGTGGTTCTTTTACAAGGGGGTAATGGATCAGAGGTGCTCATAAGATTCCTTTTCTTCTTTTCTATTTGTGGAATGGTTACAGGAGATTGTTCTATAAACTGTTCTTCTCTACTCTTGTCTTTCCTCAAGGATTTTGACGTATGACCCCTCTCCTCAAGTGCTACTGTTGAGATCTCCTCCACTAATTCGGATTTACCTTTTGATTCTTGACTTATAAGAGTCTTATTATCTGAGGAAGAGGGCCTTACTTGTTTACTAGATTTATCATTTACTACTCTGGAGGATGATGGGGTTGTCTTTTCTTTCTTTCCCTTTCTCTCCTTAGGTTCCTTATCTTTACCTAGAGCAGGTTGGGCTTCCTCTACAGGTTCGTTTTCTATGGAAAGGTGTTGAGTGATGAGGGTTTTCCAACTAAACCCTTACTTCTTGATCTCATGTATAACTAGCATTTTGATAAGACCCTGATGATAAATGCTAGTCTTCTCAGTTTTGGATAGGGATTTGACACCTCTTACCATCTTGTTCAAGCTCATCCATAAAAAAAATATGAGAAGTCAATTTCAGGACCTCCTTCAAAGTGAAACAAAATCCTAAGATGATATAGGAAGGTTACAACATACCTGCCCTAACAAGTGAGGAATCATTGAAGACTAGCAAGCATTGGATGATATTCTTCCTTGATATAGTTTCTAGAAATCCCCTTTTTCCAATCAGGGTGTTGATGGTATTCCTTCAGAAATCATTGACACATTTCCTTATTGATTCCTACTCCTTTGAAATACTTGGCTCCTCTGCTAGGTAATCTCGTGGCTTCCCTTAAGGTTTCTTCATTGATTGTTAGCTGCAAATTGCCTATGTGCACAATCTCTCCATCGTAACTTTGAATAAATGCATGAGATACCTTCTCATGACAACCTGTGAATTTCTCTAAAAATGGCATCCATCCCGCTCTAGCATACTTATCTCTACATAGTTGTAACTCCTCGGTCTCCCTATAAATCTGGAAGACCGGTTCATGTCTACTTACAACCATCTTTATAAATTGTAAGTGAAAACTAGGTTGTAGCGTGAGGGTTTAGTCAGTTGTGAGCGTAAGGGTTTGGTACTAGATATAGCAGAGAGGAGAAGGCTCTGAAAATGGAGAAATATTGATAACAGTAGGAAAAATGGTGATGGCATCGATAATTCGAATGGTGATTTTAAGTAAATATGTTGCATAAGAAAATTAAGACAAGATGAGGCTCATCTGGATGGCTTCGCCACCCATATATGCCATTTCATTTATGCCCGTTAGTGAAATGATGGGGACGAGACATTTGGTATAAAAACATCATTGTTTTTATGGATAGGCGATTAGACCCCTAAGCGACGAATTTGGTGTTGAATCGTGCAACATGATGCGAGATAGATTCATGATGGTTTAAGGATGAAGCACGTTCTTGGTTTAGGGTCATGGCTCATCATTATCAGGCATGCTCATTTCAGTTCATTCCACCATTCACACATTTGATTCAATCATCTTTTCAAGTGCTTATGTGGTGAGGGATTTGATTAATGTTAAGCATATGGGTATGAGGGAAGTGAAAGTTAGGTGCATGGTTTTAACACTAAGGTCATAAGATCTAGTATACATTTTCATACCTATTGCAGTTTTATAAAAAAAAGAAAATAAATAATACCATGTTACTTTTTCTTTTACCATTGCATAACCAATACCCATAGCATATGTGACTGCCTTTGTATTTGAAGCTTGCAAATTATCAGAGTTCATCTTTTTAGGCTGGAGTTTTCTGGAAGCTTAGTACTGGAATTTCTTGTACTTTATGAAACTTCTTTATTATGTGCTTGTCTTTGAGTTTCTTCTTTTGTGTCTGGTTCTGCAAGGTTGTATGGTGAAAATGTTGGTCTCTGAAAATGAGATGTGAGTCTGAAAAAGAGTTCTAAAAGGGGCTCTTTGACCCTCCCCCATGCCAAGGATGTTGCATTTCCTTATGCAAAAAGACCCGACACATTGTATCACAATGGAAGAAAATTGATAAGAGATGATGAACCAAATCAAATTCTAGAAATACATTTATCACCTAACATATGATCCCATGCCTTAAAAAATTGAAATTGTCTTTCTTTTGATGACTTATTAACAAGGGCAACATTCAACAATGAAAACAGGGAGGTTTTTATATTTTTCCAGAAGAACAGATCCAACCTAACTTGCTTCATAGATTTACTATCATTAGATGTTATGAATAAATTTCACAGTATACATAGATTAGACTCCCTAGTCAGGGCTCCACTCTTAAGAAGTTTCCTTCTTAGGTAATGTAGGCTTTAGATGTCAGACCGGTAAAGTTGACTTAGGGTAATTCTCAAATGGACATTTGCTTGTAGTATTCATTTTATTTTTTAATCTGGAGTGTGTATCTTATAAATGTCAACAGTGACCTTTGCTTGTAGTATTCATTTTTAGATGACAAAAGTGAATTTTTCAATCAGAAAAGTATAAATGAGACATTTCTCAACCAGAACCCACTGCCAACAAGCTTGTTCAGTACTCCGGTGGGGTAGTTGTGATAATTAGTGAGACATGTACCTTTCCCAGGCAGAATGCCCCATTGCCAACAAGCATGTTCAATACCCTGATGGGTTTGCCTAGTCATACCATAGGCCGGTACCCGCTGCCAGCAAACCTATTCAGTATCCTGGCGGGTTAGTCTCTTAAACCCTTTTTCCATCAGAGGCTTCTTGTCCATAGTCACCTATTTTAGTTTTTGTTAAAGAGTGTTTTTGCACAGTAACAGGGGGGCTCATTTGAAAACCCTTTTTACAAGCTGGGATGGTATTGGGTTAGAAGGTATATTCTCTTATTTGAATGTCTTTAAAGATTTGTCTGAAGGAAAAATAAACTTATGTATGCACATTATTTCTTTTAAATAATCCATATGTATGATTTGTATGAGTTTGTCCATAAGAAAATGACATAAACTTACCTTAGGGTACTGATACACCCTCTTCCATAAAAGTTTTCCTAGTGTGCCCATGACAGGGAGTGTTCATATACTCATATGCTACTCATTAGTAAAGATAATCCAATGATTATTGTTGAAGTCAAGTTAGGGTGAAATGGTTACTTATAGGCTAATATACTTTTTATCTCTTTAATTGTGCTGAAATACTGGATAAAGGCAACCTCTAGATTTTGAATTAGATTAAGCATGGTTCCTTTAACAACATAGGTAAAGATTATGTCTTCTTTGTCAAGCAACAAAACCAAAATAAATTAAAATACTTCTTGTTAGCAACAACAGAACCAAAAGAAATTAGGAATACTTCCTTTTAGCTAGCAACAGAACCAAAATAAATTAGAAATACTTCCCTTTAGTTAGCAACAGAAACAAAAGAAATTATTGCTTCATAAGAGCTGCCATTTGATGTTACATTCGGCTCCTTGGTTCCATATTGATAGGTTACTGCATGACTTCACACTTCATATTAATTGACATACGATATTGATATAAGCATAACATTCTTTTCCAATTAGGTGGTGTGTCCTGATAGTACCATATAAGGACAGACTTCTGGTACCGAACCAACATAGGACTGTTGGTACCGGACCAGACATAATTTCTAGTATCGAATCAACACTGCTGGTACCAGACCAAAACAGAGTATTTTTTATGCCTACAAACTGATTTTTTTAGCAAGTTCGTGAAGGGTCAAATAAATTATAGAAATCTATTAACAAAAATAAATTGTGAAAGTAAAACAAAGGAGGTAAGAATCCATTGTTACCTTCATCTTATTAACAAAACACAATCCACACCTATGTACAAAAGTTTAAAAAGTAAATCAATCAATCATGTGGATCAATAGGAATATATCCTTCCTTATTGATCACCTGAATTTCTGAATTATGTAGCACACATGTCAGAAATTCCTCTTTTGACAGGGGCTTGTTATAAATTCTCAATCAATACCCATTCACGAGTAGGGGTGTTTGATGTTCGTCAATTGTCTTTATTATGATTGAACCATTATCATAGATAGTGTCAATCTCGTAAGGTCCTAACCAATGAGTAGTCAAATTGCCTTTGAAGTTCTTGAACCTGATGTCATACAACAAGGCCCAATCTCCCGGTTGAAATTTTTTCTTTTTAAGATACTTATCATGCCATTTTGTTCTCTGCTCTTGAATGAGGGTAGTTTTTTGAAGTGCTTCTTGCCTAATTTGATCCAGCTCATTAAGTTGCAAGAGCCTTTGTTGTTGGGCTTCATCTAAGTTCATGCCAACTTGTACAACAATCCTAAAGGTTTTGATCTGGAATTCTATGGGGAGAAGCACATGCTTCCCGTACACCAATTCGTAAGGTGTATGTCATGTTGTATTCCTCCAGGTGATTATATAAGCCCATAAGGCTTCTAGTAATCTGTCAGCCCAACCCTTGTGGTGTAGTTGTATTGTTTTAGTAAGAATGGACTCAATGACTTTGTTGGTGGATTCTACTTGCCCATTCGCCTGTGGATGATAAGGTGTAGATTTCATGTGCTTGATATGGTATTGTTCTGTAACTGCTTTGACTAGATGAGAGGTGAATTGAGTCCCCTGATCAGTCACAATTTCTCGAGGTACACCAAATCTAGTAAAGATGCCATTAAAAAGGAAATCTACCACTTATTGTTCACTTGCAGCTGGTAAAGCTTTTGCTTCAACCCACTTAGTCACATAGTCAGTACATACAAGTATATACTTTTTCTTTTTAGATGCAGGGTTAATGGGCCCTACAAAATCTAATGCCCATTTCTCGAAAGGCTCAATGACTACTTGGGATTGAAGTGGCATTTGGTATCATGCAGTAGGATTACCCATTCGTTCGCATTCATCACAATTGGATACATAAGTTTAGGCATCTTTGAAAATATTAGGCCAATAATAACCAGATTGTAGAACTTTATAAGCGTTCCTCTTGTCAACAAAGTGGCCTCCACAAGTACCATCATGGCAGGCTTGCAGAATATCATGGATCTCATCTTCCCTTACACATCTCCTGATTACCAAATATGGTCATGTTTTGTAAAGACAATCATCATGCCACATGTAGTTTGCACTTAGCTGAATTGCTTTCTGTTTTTCTCTAGGAGACAATTTTTGAGGCATCTTCCCTGTCACTAGATAGTTAGCTACATCTACATACCAAGGAGTAAATGTATAAATAGAAAATAATTTTTCATCAGGAAAGATATCATCTATTGGTGCATTGCCTCCCAGATGAATCATTCTAGATAAGAAATCAACCACAAGATTATCCTTACCAGGTCGATCAATAATGTTGATGTTAAACTCTTGTAATAATAACCACCATCTTGCAACTCTAGGGTTTGTTACAGGTTTGTTCATTAGGAATTTGATGGTTGAATGATCAGTGTGTACAAAAGCTTGATATCCTGTAATGTAGTGTCTAAATTTATTGATAGCATGGACTACAACTAACAATTCTTTTTCCGTGACCATATAATTAACTTCTGTTGGGGAAAGGTTTTTACTAACAAAGTAAATAGCATAAGGCATCTGATTTTCCCTTTGTCCAAGAACTGTCCCCAGGGTTGTGTCTGAGGCATCGGTATATGTATGGAAAGGAAGGGACCAATTTGGTCCTCTTAATATAGGGGTACTTGACAATTTATGTTTTAGAATTTCAAAAGATACTTGGCATTCATCATTCCAATTAAATTCAACTTCTTTCGATAATAACTTGAATAAGGGTATAGTTAAGCTTGTAAAATTCAGAATGAATCTTCTATAGTAGCCAGCATGTCCTAAAAATCCGCGAACTTACTTTTGTGAGGAAGGTATTCTGATTTGTGTGATAATGTGAATCTTTGCAGGATCAACTCTCATTCTAGAACCAGAGATGTGATGTCTCAAAACAATACCTTCAATGAGCATCATCTTTGACTTTTCATTACTTAGGGAAAGATTAGTTTCCTTACACCTAATCAAGACTTTTTCTAGACTAGTCAAAGCTTCCTGGAAGTCATTTCCATGGACTGTAAATTCATCCATGTAGACTTCTACGCAATCATTGGTCAAGTCAGAGAAAATGGCTAGGAAAACTATTTGAAAATTGGTTGGGGAATTGTAAAGTCCAAAAGGAAGAACCCTATAAGCATAGGTTCCCCATGGGCAAGTGAAAGTGGTCTTCTCCTAGTCATCGGGTGCTATTTGTAGTTGGTTATAACCACTAAACCCATCTAGGAATGAGAAATGCTTCTTTCTGGAAAAGGTATCCAACACCTGATCAATGAAAGGTAAGGGAAAATAATCCCTATGGGTGGCTTTGTTCAACTCCCTAAAGTCTACACATATTCTCCACTTACTTTTTTTCTTGGGAATTATGACAAGTGGAGACACCCATTGACTATCTGAAATGGGGTATATGAGATTGGCTTGAAGGAGTTTTTGCAATTCTTCTTTTACAATATATTTGAGGGCTGGATTCATCCTTCACTGAGGCTTTCTGACCGGTCTAATTTGGTCATTAGTGTAGTTATGATGTGTGCATGTGTCAGGGTGAATTCCTTTCATGTCTGCACAATCCCATGCAAAGGCATCGAATTGTATTGGGAGCATTTCAATTACTTGTGTCTTTTGTTCTGGTTCCAAACTAGAGTTGATATACAAAGGTTTTCCTAGGGTAATCTCAACAAGTTCAGTACTTTCTTCCTTCTCTAAGGAATCTGGTGATAAAGTATATAATTGAGTGATATCAGGGTGCCAAGTTTGTTGAAATTCGGAAATGAAAATGTGAGACAATTATGCAAAAGGCCTAGGATATTCAATGCAGTTTGTATCAACCAAAAATAAACTTAAGACTTGTTCATCTGATTGTTCTTACATACCTCTTACTTTTTCAAGTGTTAACAGGGTTCTGATGCAATCTTCCTCTCCATAAGGGTTTTCTATCCAAATAGGTATCTCTTGTGTCAGTTGGGCAGGAGGGAAGAGAACAAGCTTTTGGCTATGTGTGCCATTGGATATAGTCATCTCGCCAGACCGACAACTGATAAAGGCATCTACTGTGGCCAGCCAAGGGTGGCCAAGAACCACAGGGTGTCCTAGTTTGGAGGATGATTTAGAATGGATGACTAGAAATTCTACTGGATATTCCCAAGAAGCTAGTGCAACTGTGACATCATCTAAACTTCTTGCAAGGCTAATGACTCACTTATCTGCCAACACTATCATGGTTTGGGTTGGTATTAACTGGTTGATTTGGAGTTTTTTCATAGTGTCAAAAGGAATTACATTAATTTTTGCACCCAAATCAATGGGTGTGTTTGGTGAGGAAATACCATTAATTTCGACAGTGGCTACTAGATTCCTAGGGTCATTATATTTATATGGCATTTTGGAAATAAATTCAGATAATTGTCCTACTACTTGAATAAGGGGAGGTTCCTTCTTCTTCCTTCTTGGTTTCTTAAGGAAAATATCCCTTATGATTTTGGCATATATGGGGATATATTTGATGGCTTGCAACAGAGATATTTTTATACATACATTTCATAACTATCCATCTATGTTTTTGTGCAAGGGTGGGTCAGGTTTCTTCACTAATAGTCTTTCGGGGTAGGGTGGAAGATTAACTTGTTGAGGTAATCCTACGGACTGAGAAGTGGTTGGAATATGAGGGGAAGTCTCTCCTTCTACAAGGGTGGTTTGAGCGTTTTCTTGTTTGGAATGATTATCATTTTCTTCTTGAATTATTACTCTAGAATTTGATTGATTTACAACTTTCTCGTATCTTAGTTGAATTTCATAGGTGGGAAAGGTTTGGATTTTTGCATTCTGCACAAGGTGGGTGGGTCGATTATTAGGGTTAGGAATTGGCTGAGCAGGGATTGTTGTTGGTCTAGGAGGGTTGTGGGAAGCTTGGTTTTGTGGTTGTTGATTGGCATTTATAGGTGTTTGTTGTTGTTGGTTAGGGTTCAAGGGTGCTGTGAATTGTTGTTGTATAGGAGGTGGAAGTAAAGCTTGTACCTGAGGTGGTTTAAATCTAGGTAGTAATTGGGAAATGTTTGTGGGATACTGTGGATATGTAGGGTAAGAGGGATTCCCATACACAGGCCCCCTCTAGCCTTATTGCAAGGTTGAGTTTGAGCTTGCTGAGGTGTCCATTAGGAATAGGGCATTGGAGGAGGACCCCATTGTTGTTGTTGATATTGTGTATTAAGGTCATAAAATGAATTGGGTTTTTGTGCTCTCCAAGGCCTCCTAGAAGGGTACGGTTGTTCTTGCGAGAGTCCTCCTCCCCTATACATGGCTTGCAGCTCAAGAAAAGTTGGAAACTCATATGTGGGGTGCTCTAGTGTACACAGGCCACATACTTCTATGACATTTAATGGGAATTCTTTCTTAGGGTGTTTCTTTCGACATTTGGGACAAAAGATTGCAAAAACAACATCTTCTTCTTGCTTATTTTTTAGTTTTAGGGTATCTAACTAGTTATTGATTGTGCTCGGGATGTCTGTTTTAAAGTTCTCCAAAAAGTTTCCTAACTCAATTCTGGTGACAGTCCTTGAGTTTTGTCTTGAATTTCTGCTAAAAGAATATCTTGGTCCTCTGTCTATTTTAGCTTGTCCTCTTGAGTCTCTTCTATAGTAATCTGCAATTTCTGCAAAGGGATTTTGGTGCACATTTCCCGAACTTAACAAGTTTAAAACTTCTATGCAGTCATCTCTAAGACCTTTCAAAAATACAGTTCTTACTACAGTTGGGTCTGTGGTGAATAATTTTGATTTCTGATAGTTGTATAAGAACCTTTCTAAGTAGTCTTCAGGGCTTTCATCTTTTGTTTGCTGCATTTTGAAAATGTATTTTTTAACATTATCCTTACAATAGTCTTGGTATTTCCATAAAAAAAATTCTTTCATCTGATCCCAAGAGAGAATTGTATTTTCTCCTAAGCTCATGAACCATCTCAAGACTGAGTCTTTTATAGTGGTTGGAAAGATCTTAATTTTTTGGGCATCGTCTGAGTAGTTATAGCTTCTACATAATATGTCAAACTCGAATAAAAATAATTCTCGATCTTCAATTGACATACCTCTGAAAGTGGGTAATGATCATAGTGGGATATTCTTCATGCTGATGTTTCTGGAAATATCCAAGATTGGAAACCCGAAGGTCTCGGTCTCAATGGTTGCATTCTCATTTCTTTCTTCTTCTTCCATTTCGCTAGGGGTTCCTCCTCCACTATTACATGGTTCAGAAATTGGATTTTGTGTGTCTTCTAAATGTTTAGTTCCTTCAACAGACGCATGTTCTATTTGCCCCAGCGTTGATTCTTCAGTTCTAGGTTCTTCTTCTGGAGCCTCACTGGCTTCCCTCCTGGTGGAATTTTTCCTGCTCCAATGTCAGTTGAATTAATGGGGGGGGGGGGTTGTTTTTGAATCTTTAGAGCTTACAAATCTACCCTTGTTATCTCTATATATATGCATAAAAATTTGATACTTAACTCAATTGAAATCCTAATTCTATATAGAAGGTAAGAAGGAAACCTGGCTTCGGAGAACCCCACTCTAGTGGTCGTGCGGCTCTTCACTCACGCCTTAAACGTTTTATCCTCCTCCCTCAAGAAGCCTTTAAAATTATTCAAAAAAAACTTGTGCAAAAAATTTAAGCTAAAATCACTTCCTATCATTTGCAACTCCCCAACAACGACGCCAAAATGTTGTGCTGCTTATATTATTAATATAATGCACTCATTAATTATCAATCTGGGATTCGTAATCAACAGATTTACAAGACACCAGTAAGAGAGGTAATTCTAATTTCACGAGTATAGAAATAATTTGAATTAAGAAGCAAACTGAAACACACTTTGGTTGTCTTTCACAGAGAGGCTATCTACTCCATTGGGGTACATGCAAATATGAGATGGATTTCTTTGACAAATCAACTCTGTTATCTAACCCAGAAAGCTAACTTTGCAATCACACTTTTGAAAAGGAAATCACACATCAATCATCAAGGCATAGCATGGGTAGTTCAATAGCCAGTGTATTGAGTATGTTGTGGTTCACAATATTCTATTGTGAACTTCACTAGTTCTTTTCCAATTATGTTTGACTACTGCTGCCAACATCCATGTCCATTAAGCAAAATCAAATTCATAAGAACAGAAACAGGGCATATGCAAAAACAGAGTAAATAAAGATCTCTAAGAAATCATATAATCGAAATCCTAAACTGAACTATACTGTTGTCATCTGAAAGAATCAAAGATTCAACTAGTCTAACGGTTATACTATTGAAATCAAATGCTAACACTAATCTATAAGGATGCTGACCTTTTTTGGGCGGTGGGCCCTTGCCGCTTCAATAGGTCAGTGACTGGAGTCTATAGTAAGTTGGCCTTTAATCTACACATCACTCTTACTCAAACCTCAAAACATGAAACTATACTAACAACTCAACTCACATTCATTCATAAATGATCAAGACATGGAAATAAATGACATCCTTATATTAAACTTCAACTCAGGATATGTTCTGCAATATGTAACGATGCTTCACATGTTGTGTTATACTATCTCTCTACTACTTCCACCAACCTTGCCATGAATATTTAAATAGTCTTAGTCGTGAAACACAAGGAGGTGAAATCTTTAGCAGATCAACAATTGTCAAATTTATATATTCGGTTACATATTTTAAGCTTCATCCTCATGACACGAAGTGTATGAGGATGAAGCAATAAACAAAATAGCTTAACATAGTCTTGGTAGAACTTTGATGATTTCATAAACACTCAACAATTATCTTAGGCACAATCAGGAGCCAAACTTAGCATATTGTGTTTCCTGTATTGGTACCAGATCATGACAGGTGGGATTTGGTAGATAGTACCGGATCCGAACAGTACGCAATTGGTTGGTACCAGACTAGAATAGTCTACAGTCATTGGTATCGGATCGCGACAGTGAATGGTTTGTGGGTACCGGATCTGAATAGAAGGTGTGCTTGGTACCATATTCGGACAGTGGGCAATCAGGCGCATGAGTACCGGATTGATGAGCTGACATAGAAGTGCATAACTCATCCAAAGGTCAAAGGCTACACATGGAAATTTTAAACATTAGTACATGAAATATTTAGTCTCCTAGCTTAATAAACCACAAAATGCATGAATTCAATTATACTTTACCTTATGACCTTATCAGTGATTGGAGGTAGGGTTCTTTATCATTGATGCAATCTTAGGTAGGCCAAAAAGGTATAAATGAGGGGTATAACATGGTAATGGGGATGTCAATTTAGAGGCTCAACAATGAGTCTACTAGACCCTTTGAAATTTCCATGTCAACTACAATTCTATCCAATCCCAGGTATTCAGAGTCCATATAGTATTTTTCTACACCATAGAATAAACCCAAGGCATTTCCAATTTCCTTGAAAACTTCGTCAAACCATAGAATTAGAGGGAATCTTGGAATCCTAACCCATACCAGGACAAAATCCATGTGGGTCGTTTTTGCATCAAATTCTAGGGTCCATGTCACCCCCTCACTTCTAGGGGTAGCTAGAGAAAAAAAAAATCTTTGTGATCCACATCACAAAAAATAGTTATGATGATGACATTATGGATTCTCCATAGATATTTTCCCATATATGTCTTCCATTATATGCTCATCTCACTCACGTTAGATGGCATGGTGCATGCCACACTGAGGTACATTGGTTTTATACTTCATATCGAGTGATAATTTCAATGTTTTGGGCATGAAAACAGTGATCTTGGGTTGACTTGGATTATGAATCATGATACTTTGAATTTATACTTTTTTCTTTGTTTCACCTTGTTGGTTATCATCATCTCCTAGTCAAGTTTTGTCACCCTTGGGTAAAGTTGTACTACTAGGGGGGAATTAATGGGGGTAACATGTCCATATCGTGGTCCATACATATCACACTCCTTCTCTCCCCTCTCTATTATCCTATCTTTTGGGTTGTTTTTCATATGTCACCTATAAAGGTTCATGCCTCATAATCCTCATGAGAAGGAGCTAGAATTATTGAGGTTGATGCAACTTTATAAAAAAATGATATAAGAGTAAATTCTATAAATCAAAATGCAAATAAAAGAAACAAGAAATAAAATCAGAGTATAAAAACCAAGAAAGAAAGAGAAGCATGAGCTCTAACCCCTCACCAAGAGGTCATCACCCCAAGTTCTATGCAATGAATGTGTACCTAACAAAAGGACTTAGCAAATGAAAATCAAAAGTAAAAAAAAAAATGAATCAATAAAGGAAAATATGGGTTTGGAAAGAGATAGTGTTGAGGAAAGGGTAACCCATTGCCTGAGCGCTCCCTCATACAAAGGTGCTCATGAGGATAACTATCATACATAACCTTTCATGACTATGCCACCACCCATGAAGTAAACCTCAAACCATACCATATGCCATTGTATATGCTCTTTGATGGGTTTATTGGGACGTACTTCTTAACTTGGGTATTGACACACCCAATACCGGTTAATAATGATCCTCCCATACATAAACTTGGAAAATTGTATAACTGTGTAAGCTAATGTGACATTTGAAGAGGATACTTAATGTGATCCATCTAATGGATTTTGCATTGACATGACTCACTTTATATGTTTTGTTTGACTTGTGTACATGCCTCTTGTTTTCATGTTACATTGGACCACATGATCCCCTCCTTGGATGATGGATTGCACATAGTCACATGTTTGATTGACACCTTAGTCCTTTCAAGGACATTGAAGGGATAATAGCACACTAGGTCCCCACCACTTTAGAGAGGTGATTCAACACTTTTGGGAGGATGTTAAGACCTTTGATGACATGGCTACCTTGATGAGACACCCTAGAACCTATGGGGTATGATGTGACTCCTTTTGATGATGATTCAACATCTAATGGGATGTTGCAATTTTTGAGGGGATATTTGACCTTTTGATGGGACATCACACCTCTTGGAGATGAAACATTGCACCTCTTCAAGGAAATGTTTCACAATTGAGCCCCCTACACATCGTTTTGGAGTGAGTCTTCCACCTTATGAGGCCACACATGCCACATGTGTGAGCTTGAGCACTCATTTATGATGGATGATTTGACATTTGAGCTACTTTACTTTATCTTAGAGGCATCGTTAGGGGTCTTAGTGACCCATCCACTCGTGTATCTTGTATATTTTATGTCCAGTTGCCTTATATTTAGGGTTTGTGAGAGATAAAGACATCATTTTATGTTTTAGGGATTCTAAAGGATGAGAAGGGAGCTTGATCTCTCATATAAATAATAGAAGCACTTCTCACTTGTAATTCATTGCTAATTGCAGAGAATCATTACTATTTGTCTATTTCTACTTTCTCTCTCATGCAAATCTCTTTGGATGGCTAGTTAGAGCAAATTTTTGGAGAAGATGTTATTTTGGATGATTTGCTACTTCATGGATGTTCATTGCTAGAGTTTTGATGGATGAAAAATTTCTTGAGTAAGTGGTCTTTTGTTATCTTGTGGTTTTGTTTATGAATGAATGAAATGTAATGCTCCTTGTCTAGTGTTGGTTGTGCATTCTCTTGGGTATTTCTTGAACAAGCCCTTCTTGTTAAAACTCTTGGAAGGTTACTAGTGAAGAACATTCCCTTGAATTGTCTTTGAAGACCTAGTGATATGCTAAGAGGTTCTTCTAAGGTTAGTTGTGAACAACCTTAGATATCACCCTAGATCCACTCACATCTATTCAAAGGAGTACTTAATTGACCTAATATGCCCAAAAAAATATAGTATGCACTAGTCATTCTCCCAATAGTCAATCACTAAATTTTGAATTTTACTCTATTTTTATTGTTTTAGGGTTAAATTAGGGTTTTATAACAACAAATATTTGTTTTCAGACATAAAAGGCTAGGATGTTTTGACTTTCATGCACATTATTGACTTAAATATAATATTTAAACCCTAAATTGCATTGTTGATTCGTTATTTCAGCCTTCTAGAGATTGACATCTAGGATTTTAGGGTTGTTACATGCATCTTTAATTTCAGATTTTGTTGATTAATAAAACCCTAGTTTAATTCACTGTTTAGCCCTCTTTCTTCATTGATTTATTACTTGTTCAAGGGCTAGTTTTATTGTTGCTATAATGACTTGTATTTTTGTTGTAATTCAATATATTTCTTTCAATGTTTACAATAACCTTTAGCTTTTTATTCTTTTGTAGTGTTTGGGGATCCACTTGAGCCTAAAATTGACTTGGAAAACCTTCTAAATTGACCTAGATCCCTATCTCTTCAAATCTAGAAATTGCACTATCTTATCACCTTATCCTTACCTTGTCTATCTTATTTTATTGGTTGTAGATTGAGTAGCCACTAGAAATCCTTAGATTTGATTATGTCTTTCCTAGGGATTCTTGAAAGATAGTAGGGAAGCCTCCCTTGTGTTGGATTTACTTCTTCACTAAAGAGAGGGAAGTTGTTGCCTAAGTGACAATGGTGAGATCTTCCGATGTTCTACTAGTCTTGGTGCCTTGTGAAGGCTTTGCACTAAAGTGCTAGATCATGCGGTAACATTTTGGCATTGTTCCATGGAAAATTGAGTCATTCTTCTTGGAAATTTGAAGTCTATGCTTTAACATTCATTGATGAGTATACATCAAATCCTAACCTAGTGTGCTCATTTGGCGAATCCACAACAAGATAACCCAGTAATTGGAACTTCCAACCAAAGAACCTTTCATAGGTACATTGATCCTCTAAGGTATATAAAATAAGAGTTCTCAAATGTTCTCGTGTGATAAGAACTCTCTTTAGCTATCCT
>JASDQU010308755.1:63224-75939 GCA_032191745.1 Picea mariana
CTTGTGTTAGAATGTAGCAAGGATTTTCTAGGTTTGATGTAGAGTGCAGGTCTTGGAGTTCCAAAGATTATTGACGTTTGCATGTGCTCTACGGTTAGCACATGTCCCCATGTTGGAGCTAGATGTCACCCCCTCACTTCCAGGGGTAACTAGAGGAAAAAAAAATCTTCATGATCCACATCAAAAACAAAAGTTTCGATGATGACATTCTGGATTCTCCACAAACAGTTGCCCATAGATGCCTTCCATTATATTCTCAACTCACTCACATCATATGACACGGTGCATGACACATTGAGGTACATTGGTCTGATACTTCATGTCAAGTGATAATGTTAATGTTTTGGGCATGAAAATAGTGATCATGGCTTGAATTAGATTACGAATCATGATGCTTTGAATTTATACTTTTTTCCTTATTTCACCTTGGTGGTCATCATTGTCTCCTAGTCAAATGTTGTCACTCTTGCGCAAAGTTGTACAACTAGGAGGCCTTAATGGGTGTAACGTGGCCATATCGCAATCTGTACATAACACACTCCATCTCTCCCCTCTCTATTATTATATATTTTGGGTTGGTTGTCATATGTCACCTATAAAGGTTCACGCCTCATAATCCTCATGAGAAGGAGCTAGAATGCTCGAGGTTGATGCAACTTTATAAAAAAATGATATAAAAGAGCAATTGCTATAAATCAAAATGCAAAGCAAAGGAACAAGAAAGAAAATCAAAGTCTAAAAACCAATAAAGAAAGAGAAGCATGAGCTCTACACCCTCGCTAAGAGGCTATCACCCCAAGTCCTATGCAATGAATGGATACCTAATAAAAATGACTTAGCAAATGAAAATCAAAAGCCAAAAAAAGTTGAATATATAAAGAAAAAGGCAAAAAGGGGTTTGGAAATACACAATGTCGAGGAAAGGGTAACTCATTTCCTAAGCGCTCCCTCATATGAAGGTGGTCATGAGGATAAATATCATACATAACCTTTCATGACTATGAGACCACCTATTAAGTAAACCCCAAACCATATCATATACCATTACAATGCTCTTAATAGGTTTTTTTGGGACATACTTCTTATCTTGGGTATTGGCACACCTAATAGGGGGTAATAATGATCTTCCCGTACCTAAACTTGGAAAATTGTATAACTTTGTAAGCTAGTGTGAAGTTTGAAGAGGATACTTAATGTGATCTATCTAATGGTTGTTGCATTGACATGACTCACTTTATATATTGTGTTTGACTTGTGTACATGCCTCTAGTTTTCATGGTGCATTGGATTACATGAGCCCCTCCTCAAATGATGGATTGCACATAGCCACATGTTTGATTGACACCTTGTTCCTTTAGAGGACATTGAAGAGCTACTAGCACACTTCATGGAGACTATCCCCACCACTTGAGAGAGGCCGTTCCACACATTTGGGAGTACATTGAGTCCTTTGATGACATGGTTCCATTGATGAGACACCCTAGCACCTATGGGGTATTATGTGACCCTTTTTTATGATGGGACATTACACTTTGATGATGATTTGACAACTCTTGGTGGGACATTGCACTTTTTGAGGGGACATTGGACCTTTTGATGAAACGTCACACCTTTTGAGGGATGATACACCACTTGGAGATGAAACATTGCACCTCTTCAAGGCAACTTTTCACTTTTCAGCCCCCTACACATCGTTTTGGAGTGAGTAATCCACCTTATGAGGCTACACGTGTGAGCTTGAGCACTCATTTATGATGGACGATTTGACATTTGAGCTACTTTACTTTAGCTTGGAAGCATCGTTGGAGGTCTTACTAACCTATCCACTCGTGTGTCTTATATATTTTATTTCCAGTTGTCTTATATCTAGGGTTTGTGAGAGATAAATACATTATTTGTGTTTTTAGGGTTTCTAATGGATAAAAAGGGTGCTTCATCTCTCATATAAATAAGAGAAGCACTTCTTACTTGTAATTAATTGCTTCTTGTGGAGATTCAATACTATTTGTCTACTACTACTTTCTCTCTCATACAAATCCCTATGGATGGCTAGTTAGAGCGACTTTTTGGAGAAGATGTTCTTGTGGATGTTTTGTTACTTCATGGATGTTCATTGTTAGGGTTTTGATAGATGACATATTTCTTGAAAAAGTGGTCTCTTGCTTTCTTGTGGTTTTGTTTATGAATGAATGTAAGTGTAATGTGGCTTCTCTAGTGTTGGTTGGGCATTCTCTTGGATCTTTCTTGAACAAGACCTTCATGTTAAAAACTCTTAGAAGGTTACTAGTGAAGAACCTTCCCTTTAGTTGTATTTGAAGACCTAGTGATATACTAGAAGGATCTTCTAGGGTTAGTAGTGAACAACCCTAGATATCACCCTAGATCCACTCACATCTTTTCAAAGCAGTCCCTAATTGACCCCATATGCCCAAAAATATATATTAGGCACTAGTCATTATCCCAATAGTAAATCACTAAATTTAGAATTTTACTCTGTTTTCATAGTTTTAGGGTTAGATTAGGGTTTTATAATAGCACATATTCATTTTAAGCCATAACAAACTAGGACATTTTGACGTTCATGGATATTATTGACATAAATATCATTTTTAAAGCCTAAATTGCATTGTTGATTTGTTATTTCAGCCTTCTAGGGATGAAAGTCTAGGGTTTTAGGGCTATTACATGCATCTTTAATTTCAGATTTTGTTGATTATTGTTTAGCCCTCTTTTTTCATTGATTTATTACTTGTTCAAGGGCTAGTTTTATTGTTGCTATAATAACTTGTATTTTTGTTGTAATTCAATATCTTTCTTTCAAGTTTTACAATAGCCTTTAGCTTTTTCTTCTTTTGTAGTGTTTGGGGATCCTCTTGAGCCTAAAATTGACTTGGAAAACCTTCTAAATTGAGCTAGATCCTCATCTCTTCAAATCTGGAAATTGCATTATTTTACCACCTTATCCTTACTTTGTTTATCTTGTTTTATTTGTGGTAGATTGAGTAGCTACTCAGGAGGCGTTAGACTTGATTGTGTCTTGCCTAGGGATTCTTGGAGGCTACTAAGGAAGCCTCCCTTGTGTTGAATTTACTCCTTCACTAAAGAGAGGGAAGTTGTTGCCCAAGTGATAGTAGTGACATCTTCCGATGTTCCACTAGTCTTGCTACCTAGTGAAGGCTTTGCACTACGGTGCTAGATTGTGTGGTAACATGCCGTTTCTTCAAAAAGAGGGCATGTGAACCCCACATCCAACAGGATTCAATGATTTTGTTGGCATCTTCTCCCGAGCGAAGTATCCATACCAACTAGCCTTTAACCAAAACCCTACTACACAGAGAGTAGCCTAACAGTGCCACACAATTTTCCTTTGTCTAAGAATTTAGGGTTTCGACATTCATCCGCTTGTTCGAGAATCGACCCACTACGATTGAGTCCTCAAGATCTATAATATCATGAAGCTCTATGTTTTCTCCCAACTTCAAATTAACAGCCTCCACTTTCCTCTTCACATAGACGTGAAGGTCAAGGATTTCCCCAATCCTCTCAATCTCAGCTCCTCCTGGTTAGAGGTCGGGGATTTACAAGAGAGAATCACTCATCAATTCACCAAATAGCATACCTCTAATGAAACCCTTGTCTTTGAAACTTCCCTCTAATTCTGATACACCACAAATTGAGGAGCTCATCAAACATGGTAATAGGTTTAAGGGCACTTCACCAGAAGTGAATAATGGAGGTATTGATTTCCCTTGAGATAGGTGTACTAAGAGATTTGAGTCTGAGCTCAGGGAATAAAAACCCTGATCCTTCAAATCCTCCCACTTGTGCTTGCTTGGCTTTGTTCCCATGACAAATTGATGGCTTAACGATGTGGATGTGAAAGGGACAACTAAAGTGTCCTCTTCTAGAAGATTGTTATCATGATGGGATGGTTGTTGTGGAGGAGGATCAGAGCTCCGAAGCAATTCCACTGAAACGAACCAAATTTGTTGGCCTTCCAAGGGGTCATTCAAGTAGTTGACGACCTCTTCCTCCATTCTGAGGATCCTCTGATAGAACTTGCAGTAAAACCCTAACCTTCTACCTCCTTTGAATTCAAAGGCCCTCTATAACTAGTGGAAGTAACCTTTTTTTTCTTTAGTTGGTAACACAAATAGATCACGAGCAATCAATTTGATTATCTAGCTAGCGTCGCCCTCAACACCGTGATTTATCATGAAAAAAAATCCCCATTTTTGGGATGCATCTCTAACTTTTCCTAACACTTCTTCTAATGGCCTACTCATGTAGGGTTTATTCACTTCCAAGTCGAATGGATTCAACAAAGAAAGATCCACGATGGAAAGATTGACTCACCTTTACATCCATCATTGTTTGGCATTTTCTCTTTTCTGTGATCATTCACTGGATATGACTCTTGCAAAAAGACCCTAGACTATCCATTACCTTATATCATGGGCTTGTCCAATTAATTATGAGCCTTTGCTTCAAGCATCATATTGCACCAATGTCATGAAGATAGGTGTAGGTGAGAAAGCGTAAATTACGCATGTTTAGCAAGATCGTTTGTTAGGACTAAAGTCAAGCTTTAGGCCACAATTCAGATGGGGTGGCCAAGGGTGAAGATTTGGGAGTGTGAACAATACGAGTTGAGAGACTCCCATATTGTTTGGAGGGTGGACTCTAGTGTACATCTTGAGTAGTGGGTTTGGAACCTTATGCTACAAACTATATATGGGAGGGTGAACACCATGATATCTAAGTCAGATACTTGGCTATGTATTTGAACAAGTCCTATCAATGTATGTCCAAAGTTTATTACCTTATGTTCACATATTTCTTTGGGCTTGTTCTTTTTGTGATGAGCCTTTATTGCAAGTATCATAGTGTTCCACTAGCATGAAGGAAAATGTGCAAAAAATTGCATACTCTACAACTTTCCTTCTTGTTTATGGTGATTTTATAGTGAATTGCCCAATTTTCCACATATTTTTACTTCTTGGTGCCATTTTGGAATCAATATTTCATTCCATGTTATATCATTACTATATTTCATTTCAATTTTAGCTCTACACTATTTTCCTAATATTTTCAATTTGTCATGTCATTTTATGTGACAATTATGGTATTCTAAAAGACTTTCCATTATTCATTTTGGCACCAAATTAGGCTCATGAGATATTTCTCACGATAATTAACATTTATACCTTAATTGTGGTAACATTTTCCAACCCTGTATAAATCAAAATAAACCTATATACTCACTACATTCTTACATTTTCCACGTGCATGATTAAAACCATCATGATTGTTGGAATCTACAAAAATCCAACTTAGGGGCAATCTGTATAAAATTGTATTCATAAAATAGAACAATCACAAGTCAAGAAACATAACATGAAGCAAATAAGTGTTCATTCCCACAAAACTAGTGTTACAAATCTCATAGGAAAATTAGTGTTCATTCCCACAAAACAAGTGTTACAAATATGATAGGTTATATTAAGTAGCAAGATAGAGTAAATATGATTTAAACCCTTGCCCACTAAAACTTACACATGCACAATCTAAATGAACAAGATAGACATGTCAGATAGATGGAAATACACAAACAATTAAAGAGAGAATCAATTATGAGGAAATTGACTTTCAAAAGCTAAAATTAAACACTTCAGTAGAAATATGGCCCCAGCAAAAAAAAAAAAAAAACTACGCTTGTAGCTTTTAGTAGTTCTACAAGGTATTTCATGTGTTGATCTTTTGCGAGTATAGTTAGAACACTTGAAAAAAGTACACTAAAATATATCAATGATACAATCTGCAACTATTTGGGAGTAACAAGAAGATATTAGAGTGTGGCTTGGATACAGTGCATTAATGACTAACATTTGTCCATAGTTTAGTGCACCAAAAACGTATGTTTAAATAATGTATGCACATAGTTTGTGTCATTCTTGCTAATTAGGGAGTAACAAGAAGATATAAGAGTGTGGCTTGGATACAGTGCATTAATGGCTAAGATTTGTCCTAAGTTGCACCAAAACATATGTTTAAACAATGTATGCACATAGTTTGTGTTATTCTTGCTAATTATATAAACTATATTAGCATTTCCCATATCTTCAGATACCATGATAAGAAATGAAGAGTAATTTAGGGCAGCTAGCTCAAATTCCTTCGAAAATAAGGTACAGAAATAAAAATCCTAAACTATATATTTCCTTCAAAAACTCCAACAATGTAGGTTGCTTACTTTAAATTTGAAAACGGAAGTTTTTAATACATCTGTTACATAGAGAAAATAAAGTATCAAAGTTATTATAGATCACAAAGTCAAAAGCTATGAAAATTAAAGTATCAACTTCTTTAAATTTGTATTCAAAAACTAATATCTAATAGAGCAACGTTTTCTTGAAGATAAAATATGCAGAAGACATGATGTTTACTCTGCTTAATTGCAAGAAGGGTGCCTAAATGGACATTCGGGAAACTCGGAATTTAAATTGATTTAATAATGCTTTGGTCCAACTCCTCTAGATTGATGAGTCATGCACCTATCAAGACAACTAATTGGTTTTTTTGCCCAAAATATTCAAGTCTTCTATTCTTAAGTTAGTTAATTACATCATATTCAGCTAAGAGTTCTGCTCTCTCTTCTAACCCAAGGCAAAAGAACCAACATGTCATATCAACCCCATAATCATTGTCCCTAGTATACTTTCTAAGAAAATGACATTTGTGGCTATTTAAGTTGCTAGTTCACCCAAGAGTATATGAAAACACAAGCTCCTATAATGTGCTTGCAACCTTCAAAGGTAACGAGTACATTTACCATAGTGGCTATTTGAATTGCCAGTTCATCCAAGAGTGTATGAAAAAGAAAGCTTAGGTAAATGTCCTTCCAACCTTCAAAGGTTGCTAGACATCAAATGGCCTTTATTATTAAAGATGCAATAAACCAATTTTTGCATCAATTTCTCCATAGATTTATATATGTTTGGGAAACAAAGACCTTTAACAGATAATTCCTCCAAGGTGTATATTGTAAATTTTCATCTATTTTGGGTATTTGGGAATCAATTACATCCCTCTCATCTTTATACTACTGAGCACTATACAAACTGGCCATCCACTTGAAGATTTGCATTGCAAGGCACAATCAATATTTTCATAGATACTAATAAAAGTTAGTAATTCAAAGCAGTTGTAACACATTTTTATAAAAAAACTGGCAACATTTATCAGACCTTGCAGAGAGAGTTGTCTTTTGTGTGTGCCATAAACAAGTGACAGAACAGTGCCTTACGAGAACATGTCTGTTATCAGAAAATAAACTCTTTCCAAATAAAAATTACAAATCCAATTTAAAAAAAGTGAAAAGTAACGTTAAAAAGGACAAAATATGAATTCTGTAATATTGGTACATATAAAGAAGAGAAATCCATTCATTAAAATAGCATTGATTTCAAGCATCACACCCAAAGCTTCAACCTTCTTCCCAGTCTATATCATCTTCCTCTTCTTCGGCTGCATTATCCTCCATTATTGTACCATCTTGTCCATTCGTATCCTCCAGATTCTGTACTGCATTTCCAATTTCAACCCCTTCTCCAGTGGCACCTAGCATACCACAGTAAGGCACATATTTCAGTGGATAATTAGAATGTATGCAAAGGAATGAAACACTCCTAGAGTGCATAAGTAAAATATCAAAAGCATAAAACAGAATTGTAACTTGTTTTGAGTTCAGACAAACTCAAACTTTATAAACCTGGTTCTTTTCCTTCAGGTAATTAGGCCCTCAACCTTAAAATTTGTAAAACATACGTAGAAGTTAACATTAAAATTTTATCAATGACCTCCAGTTACCAAACGTGGTCAATGGAACTGAAACGGATTAGTATATAGGGCACAAAGAGTGAGTGAGTAAATGTCTTAGCATATGGAGTACAACAACTGAAAAAATACCTTAGCTATGAAGAGATAAGAATAGACTAAAGCATATTCGTATCACAAAGATATTTGCTTGCTTTGAAAGTGTACTCAGGAAAGCTCAACTTTAAGGATGCTCAATAACATGATACTGCACAATGCAAACTTATTGGATGTTCTAGACCCTGTACATGAAGATCAAAGGTTTCCACATGTGGTGGGGCATTCATGCTTTGCATTTCTGTTTCTACCACCCCACCCCCTCAAAACTGATTTCTGCCATAATTTTCATCTATGCAAAAAGATTCCATTAAAGTACTACTTTCCTTTCTACTATTTTCATCTATGCCGAAAGTAATCTGCTGGTTTTGTACTAATGTATGTCTGCTTCTTTTTCCTAAAGGCTAGCAACAACTTCAATGAGGTAATTAAATATGACTTGACACTTAACAACACCTCTTACTCTACCAATGGTTGACTACTAATTTCTTATTAATCGGTCTGTTACAGACTCTTTCCGCTTCATAAATTTTAGCCTATGCTGCAACTCAGGTTTAAAAACAGATAAGAAAAGGAATAACTGTTTCCAATGGTGCTTGATGCACTCTTAACTGAGTCCATATTGTATTCCTTGTTCTACATAACAATTGGTGTTAAATGTTGAATATTTGAATACTAGACTAGTTCACAACTGCAGTAAATAATCAGGATCTCAAGAAGATTAACCAAGCACAAATTACAAAAAAAATGGGTTTGCTCGTTTCTCCATAGGCAATCCTCTTTCATTGCCACCCAACCATAGGCATCCTCAAGTGCCACCCCCGAGCAGAGCATAGTAGTTATCCTGGGAAGCCCTTCTACACAAGGGGAGAAAACCCAGCACCTTTTCTTATAGAGAATATCCATGCCAAAGAATAACCAAATACAAGCTCTATTCACTAGAGCAAACCAATAAGAAAGAATCCAGCAATACTTATCTCAACAAGGAGAGAACTCAGCAATGTAAACCCTAGCCAGAGTGCTAGAGAACTAGTCCACCTCTAGCGCACCACCAAGACTGAGAAATATAAGACTTGCGCCTGCCTTCCTTCAACAGTTGCAGTTGCAGCTGCAGCTGCAACTCTCTTCTAAACTTGTGCTATGATGTGTGAGAAAGTGTATCAAGTGAGAAGGGTGCCACCCTTATTTATACTGAACTGACCAGTGAACTTTTTCCAGTGGGGCCGACTTGTCATTTCTGGAAAAATATATTTACTTTATCTTTTTCTGGCAGGCCGAGAGTAATATATATCTTCTGGGGCTTCTTTAATTCTTTCAATGGTTTTCCTTTGATATCTTGGCAGCTTCTTCTATAAGAAAGGTTATCTCAGAGGTGAATACCTCCCGCAGCTACCAGAAACATCAACATTAAACACCAAAAAGAACTAAGAAAATACATCTTCACAGTAAACAGGTGAAAAGCTGCCCCTTATGATGAGTAACTTATGGTTAGGCCCCTTGTTTCAAAAAAAATTCAAATTCCAACCCCTCGTTTCTCTAGATTCTTCTACCATGTAAGTCCAATTAATGAACATAGGTAGTACTCTTTCAAAATGACCACCATTAGCCTTTCAAAATCTCTGCAACTGCACGCTGGTTTCCATGGTCAGAACATCAAATAATATTGAAATTTGTAAGGGACGACATGGACATTGTCCCCATCTGGTACCTGAGGTAATTCTTTTATACAATAAATTCCCACATTCAGATTTCTCTTCACCACTTTTGCTAAATTCCCACATTCTGGTGCCATATAACATTAACATAAAACTAGAATTGTTGAGTAGGAAAGTGAATCAATAGAAACATCACAAAAGGATGTCAACCTAAATACTTTCATTGTTAGATCTGGATTTGAGATATGTTTTTAAGAAACCACAATCTTTAACACCAAGATTACCTTTTTTTTTGAAAAATGTCTTATATTTACAATCAATAATGTAAAAAGTGGAAGGCTATATACAATGAACATCATAACCACTTCTGAAGAACCACTAAAGCTGAAATAAAATCAGAGTAAGCCAGTGCGGTCAAGTGATAGGGCATCCTTGATCAACAGGGCCCCCTTAGCTAGGAGCTGATGGCATATCTCATCCTGCCACACACAGCAAAAGACAGACAATGAGATATGCTCGTTCTAAAAAACAAACTTACGTCAGACTTTTCAAATGATGAATAAAGATGAGATCTGCAAGCACAGCCATATCCCTAAGAAAGCACTGCGCACAAGAAAATGACCATCTCCAAACACTGTAGCATGCCATGCAACCTGTCCTAAAAGAGAGATGAATACTGATCCTCGACAAGACTCCAACAATGCTTGGCAAATGGACAAATCCCAAAAACTATGCTCTGTTGTCTCTGAGTGATGACAAATTGGACATAACCCATCTGAAAGCCCACTCTTGGCTAGCCAAATCTTAGATGTGATCCCCTAATAGATCACCAACCAGGAAAAAATCCTCGGCATATAAGAAAGCCGAGCAAATCTCACACTGTGAGGCCGATGCACCCATCTATCCTCGACATTAGTGGACAACCACCTTGCATTAAGAACCAAGGATAACATATGTCGTTGATGAAGCACTGAATACAATTGCTTGAAGAAATAATCGAAAAGCAGGCAACCAAAACTCCAACCCCAAGCTCTCCATAAAGGCCCTGACATCCCTATGTTCATTTTGAACATCTCACCCTCCGAAATAAGGCTCCTCAATTCCATATTAGGATGGTTAGGGGCAGTCAACTCAAACTCTTGAGCAAGAGAATGCCAATCCTTCAAGCCACCAGAAGAAGAATCCCACAAATCTCTCTAAAATGCCTTTCTTGCTCAACCTGCAAGTTTGAAAGTTGAAATGGGGCAGCTCCACAACACAAGACCACTAAACTCGCTAGCTCCAAATGGGCCTATTGGCCAGAACTCACCTAGCTTTACTACCCTCCCAATGCCAATGGACCAGATTTGCAACATCCCTCCAAGCCGACCAAATACTCCAGAAAATGAGGGAACCAAAGACCTACAACAATTGGGCAGAAGAAATAATATCACATTAACCTAAAAGCCCCTCTGACCCTACCAAAATGTTGATCAGTCATCATCCTGTGCTAAAATAAAATCTGCCAAGGAGTGGAACCCTCCAAACATCTCACCGCCCACTTGGCTGCAAGGATGCTGCCTTGAGTTGTGACATCAATCAGATCAAGTCCCCCTCATCCTTAGGCATAGTTCAAACATCCCAGGGCACCAATGGAAGACCCCCTTGGCCACCATACTTATACCACACGTAAGATTGCAAAATCTATGCTAACCGTTGAAACTTAATCCTACTAGGGAACCAACAAGAAGCATAATAAATATGGGAAGCATGAAGAATGCATCCAACAACAGTCAGCTTCCCAACAATGGGGAGGTCCTTATGATGCCAGACATTAAGCTTGTTTTGAAACCTCTGAAGACACCAATCACACATGGCTATAGGCGACAAACCAACCCCAAACAAGAAACTCAGGTACCTCACAATAACACCAAGCTGGATGTGTGTCCAAGCTATAGGAATCCAATCTGAGGGGGCATTCATCCCAACCAACCAATAGTCTGTGTTGTGGGCACTAACCACTAAACTAGAAGCTAGACAAAATGTATGCCACCCCCATCCACCAACCCTTGCTCAGCACTCAAAGAAAGAAGAGAATCATCGACAAAGTGGTTATTAACCATCTCAAAACCAGCCAACAGCTGAATTTTGTGAACGTGTCCTACAATGCGAGTAGACTCCAACAAGTAGCCCAAAGCATCAACCATCAACACATACAAATAAGGAGCCAAGGGACATACCTGTCGAATAGAACTATGTAGCAAAATCCATGGGGACAAGGCATTATTGACTGAGAAAAAGGCAAAGGCATTGGTGAAGAGAGTATTCACCATAGACACACAACATGGACCAAAACCCACGCAAGTCAACATCTCAACGATGAATTACAGATCCACTCGATCATAAGCTTTGTCAAAGTCAGTTCTAAGGGAAAGAAATTGTTAGCCAAACTCTCAAGTCCACTCCATAGCCTCCCATGTTGAAACTACGATGTCAAGGATAAGTCTCCCCTGAACAAATCAGTCTACTCCTAATGCACCACATAATGCGCAACTAAATGGATCCGCAAAGTCAAAACCTTGGCCACGATTTTAAATGCAACTATGAGCAATGTAATAGGCATGTCAACCCCCAATAGAGTCCCTCGAAGCATTCTTCGAAATGAGCTTGATCAGCCCTTGATTAAGGAACTCCAAGAGTCTACTTGAAGTGAAGACTTCAGAGTCCAAGCAACAAAAATCATCACTAATAGAATCCCACATGGCCGGCAAGGACTGCTATTACAACATGCAAAATCTCACCTATGAATGACATATAAAATTGCTAGAAATAAAGGTTTGTAGGCCCTTACAAAGGTGCTCTACTTATGCACACGCTTAGCACATAAAGGGTGATCTCACTTCAAGTATGAAAACATCATGCAACCTTTCAAATAAAAGGCATAACATAAATAATTCAACTAGAGAGTAAAAACAAGAAGAGAGTTAAACAGGAAACACCTCATTCAAACTCCTTCTCCCATGACATAGCTGCCATATTATGGAGACCTTATTGCAGCACAATTATTAATGTAATTTCCAGCAATATATACTCATCAATATGGGAGAAAATGGAAGCCAGACTTACATAGAAACCCTTACAATCACATT
>JASDQU010308756.1:0-14080 GCA_032191745.1 Picea mariana
TATATATATATATATATATATATGCGGAGAAACCCTTTATACCTGTGACCTCGACCGTGGGCTGAGGCTAGCGCACCCAAAAGAACAAAAAATGAACAACAAGAGAAAATAACATCGCTTATGAGATTCAAACTCTTGCAGGGAAACCTTGTGTACTTAATATGCATAAGACTGCTACCTTAACCATTCGACCAACGCGACGAAGCTGAACAACTAACTAAGCCTACAAATTCAACTCCCTGAGAGATGCTTGGCTCCGGGATAAATGTTATGACCCAAAGGGGGCATATATATGGCTAAATGTATATGATATGACCCCAAGGGGGAACATATATAGGCCTAAATGTACATGTAATGTGTAAATACATATGTAATAGGGTTGGCCTAGTGATAAAGGGGACTCATGTGCAAGTGAGAATATCTATATATAAAAGATCATGTATTCATTATTCACATGTGAATTATGAAGTATGAATGGTATTTGGTTAACTGGAGGGAGTTCCCCTATTCTTTAAGGAGTCATTGTGTAACTTATCTATATTGGTGTTGTTCTCCACGTTGAAACTCTATACATGGTGTGTATTTCTTTTATTATATGATATTTTTAGCATTTGGATCATAACATTTGGTATCAAAGCTCAAGGTCTTGGGGTTTCGCTGTTGCATCTGAGACAGATTGAAATTTTTGCTATAACTTTCTTTCTACGCCGTTTTAGATGGAACCCCTTGGAGGATATTTAGTAGACGGATCAAGGTATGTGAGGTTCAAATTTAAGCTCCTTAGGCCTTATACTTTCAGAGATATAGCGTGTATAAGATAGGGTTCTGGAATCATCCTAAATTTAGTCATCGCATAATTTTCACTATAAACTTTTTTCTGTAACATTTGAGACCTTGAAATATGGAGGATATTCATAGAACTTATCAAGGTATTTATGATAAAAATTTCATTTTCTGGGTTATCCTAATGTTATAGATAAACCCTGTGGAAGATAAGGTATCTGACCAGTCCTATTGAATAGTCTCAAACAAATGTTTCAGGTAAAACAACCATAAATTCTCTCTCTATTTTATTTAAAGTAATGAAATATTTTATAACTCTTTAAAAAAAATGAAAAAACCTTTATAAAAATAAAGAAATAGGTGAAAAGTAGGAGGAAAAAGTTAGACACATCTATTCCATTCACCTATCTCTATTTCAACCTTCACCTGCATGAAGGTTGGAAGGAGAAAATAATTAACTCATATAATAATTTTTTTTTTATTTATTTTATTTTATTATTAAAATATATATGAAAAAAATATATACTTTTCATATATATATATATAATATGAATATAATTTATATATTGCCAAAGCCTATATGTTAGATAAACTTTGCACATGTATTTGAGGTTGGGCCTTGTATGGAACTTTAGTCAAATGGTTTTGTGCATATACTTTACCATGAATTGGCTAAGAATTCAATAGCCAATTTTAGGGATTCTTCACCTTCATACTATCAACCAAAGAAGCAAACGATCGAAATATGATAGGTCTCGTATCAAAATAAATAAACAAATTATAGAATATTTATAAAAATGCTTGCCTTCTAAAAATTTAAATGTATAAATTACAATTAACTTTTATTTTATATTACGAATTTAAATGTATAAATTACAATTAACTTTTATTTTATATTATGTAGTGATAAATATATATAAATATTAGGTTATATATTTTATGATAAATACATAAATTATATATATTATGTTTATATATATTGTATATATATTCTATAAAAACATAGCATAAATATACAAATTAGAAACCAGTAATAATATATAAAAAAGAAAGGAATAATTGAAATTAGAAGTTGTTTTTATTTTTTTAAATAAACATAAAAATACATTTTTTCATTTATATTGCAATTATGAGTGGTTGGTGCCATGGTTGCGCGCCCATCAAGGCTGGCCATGTAAAACTTTTTGGACCAGGAGCAAGGCGAGAAGGAAGGGAGGCCATGTGATCAACCCTTCCCTTCTCCCACCCTCCAGAGGGGCATGCCCTTAATAAACACACACACACACACACACACATGCAGAGAAACCCTTTATACACGTGACCTTGACTATGGGCTAAGGCTAGCACGCCCAGAAGAACAGAAAATGAACAACAAGAGAAAATAACACTGCCTATGATATATATATGTGCGGAGAAACCCTTTATCCCTGTGACCTAGGTCGTGGGCTAAGGCTAGTGCACCCAGAAGAACAAAAAATGAACAACAATAGAAAATAACGTCACCTATGAGATTCAAACTCTTGCAGGGAAACCTTGTGTACTTAACATGCATAAGACTACTACCTTAACCATTGGACCAACACGACGGAGCTGAACAACTAACTAGGCCTAAAATTTCAACTCCCTAAGAGATGCTTGGCTCCGGGATAAATGTTATGATCCAAGGGGGGCATATATATGGCTAAATGTATATGATATGACCCCAAGGGGGAACATATATAGGCCTAAATGTACATGTAATGTGTAAATACAAATGTAATATGGTTGGCCTTGTGATAAAGGGGCCTCATGTTCAAGTGTGAATATCTATATATAAGAGATCATGTATTCATTACTCATAGGTGAATTGTGAAGTATGAATGGTCTTTGGTTAATTAGAGGGGGTTCTCCTATTCTTTAAGGAGTTATTGTGTAACTTATCTATATTGTATTTGTGCTCCACGTTGACACTCTATACATGGTGTGTATTTCTTTTATTATATGATATTTTTAGCATTTGGATCAGAACATTTGGTATCAAAGCTCAAGGTTTTGGGGTTTCGCTGCTGCATCTGAGACATATTGAAATTTTCGCTATAAATTTCTTTCTACGACATTTCAGAAAGAACCCCTTGACAGATATTTAATAGATGGATCAAGGTACGTGAGGTTCAAATTTCAGCTCTCGAGGCCTTATACTTTCAGATATATAGCCTGTATAAGATAGGGTTATGGAATTATCCTTAATTTAGTCATCGCAGAATTTTCGCTATAAATTTTTTTATGTAACATTTGAGACCCTGAAATATGGAGGATATTCATAGAACTTATCAAGGTATCTGTGATAAAAATTTCATCTTCTGGGTTATCCTAATGTTATAGATACACCTTGTGGAAGATAAGGTATCTGACTAGTCCTATTGACTAGTCTCAAACAAGTGTTCCGGGTAAAACAACCATAACTTATTTATAGAGGATCCAAATTGAGTGAGACTATTTAAATTGAATATTGGACATGCCATAGTATTTTTGGTACAATTTTTCAGAATTTAATATCAATTATTGTGCATGGGGCACGCTATACAAGTTCTCTCTACCAGAAATGCCACAAATCAGCAAGGTGTGGGGAAGTTATCTTAACTTCCACTTGGCACATACAATTTTGGTTAGACCTATGGCATTGTAGAGAATTTTTTTTATAGTACTAAAGTTAGCAATTTCAGACTTAGAAGGGCCGAAATTGCATAGATACATCATAAGTAAGGTCAGTCAAGAGGACAAACTCCAAATCAGGGTTTCAAAGGTATGTTCACTTAAAACTATCATAATTTTTTATTGGAATGTCCGATTGAGCTGATTCAAAATCCATTGGAAAGACAACACATACAAGAGAATATTGGAACAAGTATTATAACTATTTGATACATTTATCCTTAATATACAGAGGTTGGAAGCCAAAGATTGGGGTTATACCTCAGTTAAGAATTAATGACAATACCTAACTTTAGTGGAGATGAGGATAAAGATGAAATCAGTCCGAGGGAATGGTTGAGGATGGTAAAGGAATATTTTATGAGGATTGGTATAGTTCCTTGTGGGTTATTTTTTTCTTTTTTAGATGAAGCTCATAAGTGGTGGAGAAGCCTTGATGAAGATACTAGACTCCGCTCCACATGGGAAGAATTTGAAAAAATCTTCTAAGATAAATGGACCCAGGATACAAAAATGGAGGAAATGTATAGAATTCAATATGAATTAAAAGAAGAAAAGGAAGGGATTAAGAACAAGGGTGAGGAGCTATCTAAGATAATATCTTTGAATGAATCACTCCTTAAGGAGGTTAATAACCTAAAGCAAGAAAAGACTAGCAAAGGAAAGTGGGAAAAAGATGAATCAAGGGAAGATTTAAAAAAGAAAGATGAAGAGATAGGTAGATTACGAAGCCATAATAAAAAACTATTGGATGAGGTTAAGAGATTGAAAGAACAAAAGAATAATTGTCAAAATAAAGAAGAAAGAATAATCTTGGATGAAGAATCTACCAAAAGACCGCAAGAGGAAATTTGCAGGAAGGTTAAGGAATCCTTAAATACAGATGAGGTTAAGTCAGAAATGCAAGCCATAATTGAAGAAGGACGTCGGAATTTGATAGATGGGGTCACCTGGCAGCTTCAAAAGGAGAAAGAAGACAAGATTCAAGAAGGTCAACATAAGATACTTAAAGAAGTTGAACTCCATCCAGAGGATGTACATGCCAAATATGATGGTATTATATCGAAGGATAGAGTAGTCAAAGACCACACAAAGATGATTGAGGATTCCATTGTCGCTGAAAAAAAGATAGATGAAATGCTTGTGCAGAGTGAAGGAAGACCATCAAATGTGAAACCGTGTCGACACCCTCATTACCAAGAAATATTTCAAGGAAGACATGGAGGACAATATCAACATTATGAAGGGAGAAGATGCAATACTTGTCAATATTCATGGAACAAGGCATCACCAAACTACTCTTCAACAAGCTATTATCAGAGATCAACAACGACTACAAATTGGAGAAGCTTCAACAAAAATACATGGAATCAAAGGAAAGAAAATTATTCAACAACTAGAAACCAAGGATTAAGACCGAAAATAATTGATTTTGGATGGATAGATCATCAACAATGGAATGAAGAAAGCAGGAACATAAGAAAATTAGATTACTTGGTTTCATCACATGTGAATCCTTTAAATGCAAATCTTTGAGGACAAATATTTTTGAAGGAGGGTACTATGTTATGACCCAAGGGGGACATATATATGGCTAAATGTATATGATATGAACCCAAAGGGGGGCATATATGGGCCTAAATGTACATGTAATGTGTAAATAAATATGTAATAGGGACGACCTAGTGATAAATGGGCCTCATGTGCAAGTGTGAATATCTATATATAAGAAATCATGTATTGATTATTCATAGATGAATTGTGAAGTATGAATGGTCTTTGGTTAATTGGAAGGGGTTCCCCTATTCTTTAAGGAGTTATTGTGTAAATTATCTATATTGGAGTTGTGTTCCACGTTGACATTCTGTACATGGTGTGTAGTTATGTTATTATATGATATTTTTGGCATTTGGATCATAACATTATACCAAATGTTATGATCCAAATGCTAAAAATATCATATAATAACAGAAATACACACCATGTACAGAATGTCAACGTGGAGCACAAATCCAATATAGATAAGTTACACAATAACTCATTAAAGAATAAGGGAACCCCCTCCAATTAATAAAAGACCATTCATACTTCACAATTCACCTGTGAATAATGAACACATGATCTCTTATATATAGATTCACACTTGCACACGAGGCCCCTTTATCACTAGGACAACCCTATTACATATGTATTTACATATTACATGTACATTTAGGTCCATATATGCCCCCCCTTGGGGTCATATCATATACATTTATCCATATATATTCCCCCCTTGAGTCATAACAATAAAGCATGGGCTAGCCTGTTGACCATGGTTGTTCCCTCCAGGTGGTCGAGGCTGCACCCTCAAACCCTCAGTTGTGTAGAGCGAAAACCTAACTAGTATGGAGTGAAATGAGCTAGTAAAAGAGCCTCAGGTAGGGTTAGGCGCATGTCTTTTTTTTATGGTGAAAATATGAGGGAGATGCATGTGGGCCTCATGTGAGGACCCACGTTGCTCTCCCTGAGTTAATTTCAATGTATATAAAAAATGAAATTTTATTTCTATATATATTGATTGGTTATTTTTGTGTTTCCTTGTTTTTTTTTTATATATTTAATTTAATTAATTTAAAATAAATATATTTTAATTTCGTTAACTTAAATTAAATTTTTACTATTATTTATTTCCATCATAAATTAAAGATAGATGTATTATATCTATAGTATTTTTTTATTATATATTTATTTCCATTATAAATTAAAGATATATGTATTATATCTATAATATTTTTTTATTATATTAAAATATATAATATATTGTGAAATTATAATGGATGTATAGAATTGTAAAATAAATATACAAATTTATTTAAAATTGTGTATATAATAATAAAATTTAGTTTATAATAGTGATTTATTAGAACTAAGGTTATGTTATATTTTAATGTTGGGCCTCATTAATATGATCATGTTAATAAACATTTAAGGAGGATAATTATGCATGGTTAATGTTAATAAATGATTAAGGGAAGATTATAATTAATTACGAATGAATCAATTACATGTAGATATGTGGTGTGTGAGGGTATAAAGTATGACAGGGAAATGTTACATGCTTGATTAATGAAGTAGGTAAGAGTAATTGATGAGTACCCCACAGTTCTAGCATAGCTAGCAAGGAAAGAGGGTTAATATCTTACCTGGACAAAGTTACCAAGCTTAGAGGCTTTTGACCCTAATATTTAACCACCTTACCTTATGGGAGTAATGTACGTTTACAAACAAGTATAAAGAAACTCATGCCGAACCTTACATTTGCAAGTACAAGTTTGAGTAAAACCTAGAATGCACTAACCATTCTCTAATAATCATTCGGTTTGGATGCAGATTCAATATTCAAAATGGTTAGGACTTGGGAAAATCGAGGTCATGGGCATCATCACAGGGTCCACCAACGCTAACACCACCATCACCATCACCCGAGATGACTCTCATATTGTGCTTCTTAGAGGTTATCAATGAGATGTTAAAGGGATGCTAGTCAGCAGATGTGGAAGTGGAGCCCCCTCCACCAGGAGCGGGTAACCCAGAAGAGTTGAGGGACTCAGAGAGAGGACCTCCATCGGGGGACATCACCAGAGAAATATAGAAAATCAAACTCCTAGAGTTTGTCGAGGATCGTGCAAGTGAGTGTGAAGAGGCATGGTTGGAGGGAATGGAAAGATGTTTCTCCTTGAGAGACTATGCTTTGACATCAAAGGCCAAGATAGAGATCTTTCAACTGAGAGACAATGCCTTGAACTAGTGGGGTAGTCTAGAGAGGAAATTTCACATTACTCCAGACACCATCTCTTGGGAGATTTTTGAGGAAATGTTTTGGAGAAAATATTTGCTTTCTTACTACGAAGAACAATAGGTAGGAGCATTTCATGCTCTAATTAAGGGAAACCGAACTGTGGAAGAGTATGAACTCAGGTTCATGGAGTTAGTAAAGTATGTATCCTACACGAATACCGATCAACAACAAGTGGAATGTTTTGTGTATGGGTTAAACCCTAAGATAAGGGCCATGGTATGAATGTGGAAACCATTGTTAGTGGCCGAAGCAGTTGAAAGTGCTCATTACACAGAAGAACATATGAGTTTAAATGGAGGAATGAGATCAACTATTCCACAACAATCTAGATTCATGGGGAAGGCCCCTAGGACCTTCTCTAGAGGAGGAAGCTCTAGGCCACCTCCTTACGACAATAGTGATGCACCTAGAGCAGTTGCAACAAGTATTTCAATGGTAGTGAGTACAACATCCCACTCATCACTAGCGACACAGGTAGGTCCACAACCTTCTTGGGGAGTAGTTAGTAGGGGTAGGGGTTCTAGGGGAAGGAAATCATTTCAAAGGCCTTCACAAGGTAGTGTGTAGGTTCCACCCCAAGTTACTTATTGGGGGTGTGAAGGACCTCATTACCAGTGTTACTTTCTAGATTCACACTCAGGATTTGTGCATAGAGAAGGAAAGGCCCCAATGGAAAGAGAGAGTAGTAGCCACCATATTTATGCAACGGTTAATAACCGTCGGGCATAACATCAAACCACTGTGGTGGAGTCGTCAGGTACGCTAAATCATGTCAATGTTAAAATTTTATTTGATTATGGTGCTACAGATAATTTCATTTCATCATGTACATTAAAAAAGTGTGGGTTGGAAGCCTACGAGCACAATGAAATTAAACAAGTCGAGATGGCTTCGAGGGAAAAACAAGCGGTAGGACCTAGTGTTGGTAATTGCCTTGTAGACCTAGGAGTGTGTACTACTACTAGGCTGAAGGTGTATATCACTTCCCTAAGGAAATATGATCTAATCATTGGGATGAAATGGTTAGAATCTCATCAAGCTATGGTAGATTGTTTTGTGAAGAGGGTGCTTTGCGTAGATGATGAAGGAAGGGCAATAGAGATCTAGGGTATCGAGATGTAGGTGTTTCTACACTTTATCTCAACAATATTGAAGGTTAAACATTGCATGAGGAAAGTTTGTCAATTATGTGTAGTGGAAGTCGTAAATGAAGGGAAGGGACCCTCTCTAGATCAATATCTAGTTTTGTTGGAATGCAAGGATGTTTTTCTGAAAGAGTTTCTAGGGTTTCCTCCTCAGAGGGAGCTTGATTGTAACATTGAGATAAAACCTGGTGTGGAGCCAATTTCCAAGACACCGTATAGGATGAAGGCCCCAAAACTTTGTGATTTGCAGATGCAGTTGAAGGAACTACTGGGCTTAGGGCTTATAAGGCCCAGTGTTTTACCTTGGGGGTGCACCAATAATATTTTTCAAGAAGAAGGATGGTTCCTTACGAATCTATATATATTACATGGAATTGAACCATGCTACAATGAAGAATAGGTACCCAATACCACAGATAGATGATCTCTTTGATCAAATGAAAGGAGCAACAATTTTCTCAAAAAATGAATTGCGATCATGGTATCACTAGTTAAGGATTAAGGAAAACGATATTCCTAAAACCGCCTTTTGAAATTGGTTTGGACATTACAATTTCATTATAGTGCCTTTTGTCTTGACCAATGCACCAGTGGCGTTAATGATCCTCATGAATGGTGTATTTCGAAAATACTTAGATCGCTTTGTGCAGAACTTTCTAGATGATATCCTCATCTATTCCAAGAACAAAAGAGAACATGAGGAAAACTTGCGAGTGGTGTTGACATGCCTTAGAGAGAACAAGTTGTATGACAAGATGTCAAAGTTCTCTTTCTTCCAGAAAGAGATTCACTATCTAGGTCATATAATTTCTGGAGAGGAATTTATGTGGACCCATAAAAGGTGAAGGCCATAATGGATTAGCCAGTGCCGAAAAATGATCACGAGGTAAGAAGCTTCATGGGGATAGCTGGTTATTATCAAAGGTTTGTGGAAGGATTATTGAAGATAGTAAAACCCATCACCATCTTGCAGTGCAAGGGGGTTAGATATGGGTGGAGAGATGAATCTGACATTGCATTCATCGAGCTTAAGAGATTACTAATTAGTGCACCAATTCTACGAGTGTTGGATATGGATAAAGACTTCACAGTTTGCACGGATGCCTCAAAGCAAGGGTTGGGGGCCATGCTAATTCAATATAGGGGAGTGATAGCATATGCATCAAGAAAGCTGAAGCAACATGAGGAGAGTTACACTACCCATGATTTAGAGTTGGAAACTATAATGCTAGCTTTGAAGCTTTGGAGGAACTACCTAGTGGGGCGAAGCTTTGAGCTCAAAACAAACCATGAAAGATTAAAGCATCTCTTCACTCAAATGGATCTCAATGCTAGGCATAGGAAATGGAGTGAGTTTATGAGGGAGTGCAATTTTGGAATTTCATGCATAAATGGAAAGGAGAATGTGGTCGCAACTGCTGTAAGTAGAAGGCCACATATCTTCTCCTTGGTGACCTGAAAGGTTAATCTGAGGGAGTAGGTGTTAGGGTAACTTCTTGGAGATAATTGGTATTTAAAGGTTACTTCAGCTTTCCAGGGTGGGAGACAGTTAGAGTCAAAGTTTGAAGGATATAGCCTTGAAGCAGATATATTGTTGAGTTACTAGGGAAGGATGTACATCCCCGAAGGTGGGGATATTCAAAGCATCATACTCAAGGAATCCCATAGAAAAATTTAATCTGCACACCCGAGTGTGAAGAAAATGTATGCATAAATGAAGAAGATTTTCTTCTAGGTAGGAATGAAGCATGATATAGTCCATTTTGTCACTAAGTGCCTTGAGTGTCAATGAGTGAAGGCTGATCATCATCACCTGACAAGTCTCTTGCAACCGCATGATGTTCCTATGTCCAAGTGGGAAGTCATTTCTATGGATTTTGTTGTGGGATTGCCACTCACATCTCAGAGGCATAATGCCATTCTTGTTATAGTTGATAAGTTGACCAAGAGCGCAAATTTTATTCCATTCAGAGAGACTTACAATGTCACTGATATGGCACGTGTTTTTATATGTGAAGTCATCCGTTTGCACAGGTTACCCAAGAAGGTCATTTCAGATAGGGACTCTTGATTCACATCTAGGTTTTGGACAAGTTTGCAGTCAACACTAGGGACTCAGTTGAACTCAATCACATCGTGTCATCCTTAAGCATATGGGAAGACTGAAAGAGTAAATCAAGTCATGGAAGACATGCTTAGGATGTGTGTTATGGATAATCAAACCCATTGGGATAAGTACCTACCTTTGGTAGAGTTCGCCTACAATAACAATTTTCATAGCTCAATCAAAATGCCACCCTATCAAGCTCTGTATGAGAGGCCATGTAGGGCACCATTGAGTTGGGAAAGGTTAGAAGACCGAGTGACAGTAGGGACAAAATTGAATCAAGAGATGGAGGAGCATGTGATTTAGATTGGACAACAATTAAAGGAGGCTTAGGATAGAACAAAAAGTTATGTCGATGCACATAGGACTGACCAAAGTTATAAAGTGGGAGATCAAGTTTTCATTCGTATCAGGCCTAATAAGAGTACCACTTGGTTTGGGAAAGGGACAAAGTTGTTGCCTCGATTTATAAGATCGTTTAAAATTCAAGAGAGAATTGGACCCATTGCCTATTGCCTCGTACTGCCATTCCACTTGCATAAAACTCATGATGTTTTTAATGTATTTTCTCTACGACATTATGTTGCTGACGAATCTCACAAACTAAACTGGAAGAAATTGTAGGTCTCGGATGCAGGAACCATCATGGTCGAACAATTACACATATTGGATTGTAGGGTCTGACAACTAAGGAACCATTTGGTAGACTGAGTTAAGGTCTAGTGGGACAAGCATAACTTAGGATATGCTACTTGAGAGGATGCAGAGACCTTACAACGAGATCATCCCAACCTTTTTTGACCAAAACCTTGGGACTATATTTCTCGAAGGATGGGTGTATGTAATGCCATATTTTGACTTAGACATCTAGAATTACTTATGGCCTAGTCGTATGTTTATTTTCTTATTATCTATGGAGCATTATACACTTTAAAATTTTGGACAAATGGACCTATGTGAATGTAAATACTATGAATGCTTATCATTATGTGATTTATGATGGATATTATGCCACCTATTTCTAACTTGAAATTTTGAAATTGAAAGATATTGGTACGTGGATACAGAGTTAATGGTATGATTAAATTCAATTACATGTTAATAGTATATGGATATGCATGAGTATGTGTTATAACTAACAAGTATATTAATGGGATATGAAATAGCCAAAGGACAATGATAATAAATGGTTAATGTCGCGAACATTGACCGAAAAATAATATGGTATGAATCTCTATATGTTAAATTATGTTCGTTCAAATGCATTGTTGTAATATGTGGGAAAGTGCAGGTTTTTCAAGTAGCGAGACTGCTTGAAACTAATTATACGATGACAAAATTCCCAACAACATAGTGCCACGAAATGGTCCATTATAGGGTGTTGACCCTATTTCTATCAGGAGGGGTGGAGGAATTTCCCACCGGGTATCCTACTAAACTTGGATTCATGGGAGGATGGGTGTTAGATCATGCTCCCCTAGACCTGTGATGATGACTGCCAGTTGTCTGCTAGGGAAGCTTGGTCAAGGTATAGTTGACACTTCAACTTATAGGTTCTATTTGGAGTTAGGTCAATATAGTTGATGCTCTAGGATAGTCCAGTAGAGGAAGGATAGGGATGGAAGATGGAAGTAGATTATGGAGGCAGAATGTTAGAAGTAGTTACGAGTGTGTGGGGTTTTAATCTTATAACATAAGTGTCTGATTTTCTCCTTGTTCCTTTATATATATATATAATGCTTAACCGAATTACAATTATCTAGGTAAATGTTGTCTTGTGCTAAATTATCATAATTGAAGGATTATGCTAATATTGTAAATGGTTGATTTATTCATGATGAAGTTAATTGCATAGCTAATTGGGTTGGAAACATACATGAATTGCATTAGACGTGTTAATTATTTCCATTAGTACATGCACGAGTTATGTATGTGCTAGATACACATACATGCCTTGCACATGTGCACTAGTATTTATAAGTGTATTAAATTAATGATGTTTCTTGTCTGATATAGATGTATGAATCATGTTATTATTATCCTTGTATTGTGAATTACTATAACTTCGGGACGAAGTTTCTTGAAGGGTGGGTGTATGTAACGCCCCAAATAGATTAATTAATGATTATAACTAAGTAAGATAATTAAGGCCATTAATGTATTAAAGTTGATTAAATACTCAAAATCATTAATTTAATTAACTCAAGTAAATTACTAAACTAATTAGAATCGATCATATTTTTATTAACAAATTAAATTATTTAACCATGAATGAACTTATTATTGATGGTATTACATGTGATGGGAAAATTAGATGGGAATTTATAAGGGTAGATAAGAATTTATGAGGGAGAGGGGAAGGAAGTCAAGGGAGACAAGTTATGTCAGATGGGAGGATAAAAGAAGGGAGTTTGGTCATTTAGGGGGATTTGAGAGGGAGGGAAGGCACTTGGAGAAAGAAACTTGTTGGGAATTTCTGGTTTGCATACGAGTTGGCTGGTTGCTGGGATTTTGGGCTCAAGGGATAGAAAATATGATTTCCTAGAGATAGGGAGATGGATAGGCTTTGTTCCTAGCTAGTTGGGAGGAAAATATTTTGTTTTCAGGTAGTTTCAAACAACAACAAACAGCATGAAACAAGGGATAAACTTCTTCTTTAAGAGGTATTTTTTTTAAATTACTATTTTTCTCTAATTGAAAGTTAAAAATATATATCTACATATTGAAAATGTGTTAGGTGATTGTTATCCCCAATTTCTAGGGATAACTAGGAGATCATGTCTCGAGGCCCACAGGTCCTAGACATGGAGTACCCAAGGCAGGATTGACCTGAGCATAGCCCTAGAGGACCCATCCTTTTCTTCTTTCATCAGATTCGTCTTGTCAGCAGTAACAACATCCATCACCATTGGCTTGGTCTTGTATCAGAGAAGGCTCTTGCTCCATGAGGTAATTGGTCCAGGTATCATGGTATGTGTCACTTTTCATCGTTATAAGCTTTGGATATATGCATCTTACTACTTTTATCTCTGACGACTGCTTGGATCTTACATTTACCCACTTGACCATGATTGGGGGGATTGACAGGGTGTCCTAGCAAGCCTATACCCATGGGTTTTGGTTTGCCACCGGGGGGATTTCTGAAGAGCCATCGTTCACTCCCATCATACCACCACTTTTCCATCTTATCTCCCGCTCATCTGTCCCATTCCCCTTGTCTGGGCATGATCCAGGTGGATATCGGGGGCCACCCACCTTTTCCAAATGGCTCAAAACAGTTTTCTGGCCATTTGGGCAACTTACTATTTTTAGCAGGTTTTCGCTTCCGGGGCCATTTTGAGGGCCTAAATGAAGTTTTTATTGAGATAGAGGTTCTCAATGATAGACGAAGGAATAATTGAGCCCCCAAAATGAATCTCCTCGACGATACCTTTCCAACGAGCTATCACACGCCTAAAACGGAGATCGTATGCAAAAGTTACGACCCCGGGAAGTTGATGCACCAACTTACCC
>JASDQU010308756.1:14180-59135 GCA_032191745.1 Picea mariana
CCAAACGTATGAAGATTCCCTTCAAAACCTCATGGTAGCCTTAGATGACAAAGGATTCACCACTGAGATTGTAGAAGATCTCAGGAAGGGATATCATGATCAATACCAAGAATCCTTTGATATAAAAGATGAGGTTTATGAAGACCATTATCAACCCCTTGAAGAGGAGCAAGACCTCTCCTATAATCCAAGAGAATGTAGTGAAGATATAACTAGAGACGTGAATTATGAGGATGCAGCACTAGTAACCGCTCCTCAGTTTGATGAAGCTCTCCAAGATCCTGTCCCTCCTGCACAAGATGAAGAGAATGAGGTAAGTCATTTTCCTTTCCAATTTTCTGGTGATACCTTGTTCTATGACTTAGAGAGTGAAGATGAAATGGAACCATTGGACAAGCTTGATCCTCTATTTCTCAAGACTGAAAATGTGGAGGCAGATCTTCCACTTGATGAAGTTATCCGAAATCTTGAAGCTCCTGCACAAGAAGGATTAAACAAGGTGAGTTATTTCAAAACTTTCGATGATTATTTATTTTATGATGTAGAGAGCAAAGAAGTATTAGATGTTTTAATCCCTTCATGTTATGATGAAGATAATGACTTTGTTGATAATTTTGATGAATTCATACATGTCGGGAAATGTGGATGGGATATGATTAGATATGATAAAAATCCCATGTACGACATTGATGGTCCTTTCCAAAGGTTTCCTTTGCATTTATCATATGAAATTACTAATAATTTTGACATCTGGCAACAAGAACCTGACCTTATTCAGACACCTAAGGATGACCTAATGCTATGCTCTCCGATTAATTTTCGGTCGTACCTTGAGGGCTTTGATGACTATCCATCTGAGCACTTAGATTTATCCTATGAAGAAAGTTATCAACCAACGTTATGCTTGGATATTGATGAAAATGAGGAAGTTACTTCCCTGAAGCAGGATGCTTGTGATAATATTTTCCACCCCCCTTTGATCACTTTACCTCACTATGTCACTGAAGGTGTGATTTGGAAACATGTCCCTTATCCCAAGTCTCCTATAAAGCAAAACCTCATTCTGGATTTTAGGAGAAAGTTGAGTGCCTCAAGAAGAAGCCTATTATCACAGTTTTCCAACCTCCCCTTTAGGAATGGTCAGTCATCCTTTCATTTTTTGCTAATCCCTCCTCGGGCCTCAAGTTGTGAAGACGTCCAAGGTAGCTAGCATTTAGATTTCTCGAGTCAGTCTTCTGAACCTTGGACTTTTCACAATCTATTCCTGAGATGGATTGAGCAGTCTCCTGAGAGTATGCATTGGGATCATTTTGTCCCTCCCACCCGCCTCCATGAGTTAGACTTTGTGATTCTCGATGATCTGATACATGTTCTAACCCATGTTATTTTTGTGCTTGACTTATCACTATTTTGGTTTATGATGAAGCACAAAGTCATGTACCATGGGATGTTGCTGGATTGGCTTCACTGGTTTTTTGACTACACCAACATCCAACCAACAGGTAAGTACTTCACTTTATATTCTCATTTATGATTTCTTTATTTATGTATCTATATGTATGCTGGGGTGGCATTACCGCCCCATTTTTTTTACTGATGTCCCTATCAATATTGAGCACGTCTGCAAATTATGCTAGAGATGCTGAGGTTCTCATGCGCTCTACGATGAGCACATGTCCCTGAGTTGGAGCCAGATGTTATCCCCAATTTCTACAAATAACTAGGAGATCAGGTCTCGAGGCCCATAGGTCCTAGACATGGAGTACTGAGAGCAGGATTGACCTGAGCATAGCCCTGGAGGGCCCATCCTTTTCTTCTTTCGTCAGATTCGTCTTGTTAGCAACAACAACATCCATCACCATCAGCTTGGTCTTGTATCAGAGAAGGCTCTTGCTCCATGAGGTAATTGGTCCAGGTATCATGGTATGTGTCACTTTTCATCATTATAACCTTTGGATATATGCATCTTACTCCTTTTATCTCTGATGACTCCTTGGATCTTACATTTACCCACTTGACCATGATTGGGGGGATTGACAGGGTGTCCTAGCAAGCCTGTACCCATGGGTTTTGGTTTTCCACCGGGGGGATTTCTGAAGATTCATCGTCTGCTCCCATCATACCACCACTTTTCCATCTTATCTCCCGCTCATCTGTCCCATTCCCCTTGTCCGGGCATTAAGATGATCTGTTTGTGGGGTTGCACCTTATCTCGTGGGAAGAAGGGGATAAAGGCCCAGAAGGTAAAAGCAGCTGGTAAAAGATAAAAGCCTAAAAATAAAACCTCGAGATGCCTCGCCCAGGGATCCCCGAGAAGGCAATAGAAAACCTCTTAGCAAAAAACAAGAGGGACCTGAAGAAAATAACAAAAAAGACCTAGCTAAGAGGATAGGGGGTCTCATCACGAGCCAACCTATTATGTTCATGGGTACCTAACATCATGACATTGCCACCATCTGGTTACCATGCCAAGGCAGTGACCTTTGGTTGCATGGCTAAGGGAAAGGGGGTCTCATCACGAGCCAACCTTATCATCTCTGTGAAAGTACTTGTGGGTAACACTGTCAGCTCTGGTCACCACGCCATGGCAATGTCCTCTGGTTAGCCCTTGAATAAAAAGAAAAATAAGAAGAAAAAGAAAATAAAGAAAAGAATAAAGGCAAGAAAGGGCTTGGAAAAAATTGCATCCATGACAGGTACAACTCGCCTTCTACAAAGGCACCCACAGGTAATATCATGCATCCTTGGCTCTCACTCTACCCGTATGTCTGGACATCCCTTAGCCACATCACCTCATTTGCATGGCTTGGATAAAACCTCTTGGAAACTTTCCTTGTGGATACTAGCCCAATAGGCTATCTTGTCCTTTTTCTCAACCTTGTATTGTAGGTCTTTGTAATGTCTTTGAGCTATTGGATGATATATCAGAGTTTTTATGCATATGTTTGATACTATTAACGATGAAATGTGATTAACATTGCTATGATCCTTGTGACTAATGAGCCCATGGAGGGCATAGTTTTTGATGTGCAGGACCATGCCCGACGGATAGGTACCATTTGGACCGGTACACATGGGGAGATGATTAGTTCGGACCTCCATGGGGATGAAGAGGCCATCAAATGGTTGCTAAGACCCCGTCAGAGGGGCATATACATGACAGTTTTTTATTGATCTCTTGCACCAGAGAAAAAGAGGACATTTCACCAGAGGCACTTTGGCAGAGCCCGACCTAGGGGGAATGACCCCTTTTCAGTGGAACGTTGGCCTTGGAAGGCTTAGAGTGCCCCCATCCTTACCATGACATCATCCAACTTCATGGTCATTCTTGGAGGCAAACTAGGCAGCAATGGCACATGTGGAATGTTGGAGAAGCCCCTGGGGGGGTAACGTTTTGCTCCTGGATGTCTCATTTGCCCTAAAAGTGGCTGGCGCCTCCCTTGAAGGGGATTTTACCTTTATTACAACTCAGTTGGGGTTTTAATTTGACATTTTAATGTAAAAACAATATGATTTTGGTTTAAATCCTTGTTGGCTATTTTTTATGACCTAAAATTAATTAAAGGTCATTGATACAGTATATATTGAGGAGTTTTATCCTCATTTTGACATAACACACAACTCACTCTCCTAGTGAGATCTGATTTTTGCACCCTACTTGGGTATTTCTTCTTTTTAAGTGAGGCACACTTGTTGAAGGAAGGCTTTTCTTGGCATTTTTGGCATTTCTCTTGAAGGAAGCTTTACAACTAGGGTTTGCAATGTTATTTCATCATGATATGTAAGTGTTTTTTCTGCAAAACTTCCTAATTGAATCGTTGTAGTCTTATATTCTTGCATTTATTATAAATTTTACTGATTTTAAAACCCTAGGGGACAAACACACAAGTAGGTCGTTGTCTCATGTCCCCTAAGAGAGAAATTCTCAGCCATTGAAGAAGGAAGGAAGAGCCTAACCATTGCTACACTCTTATTACTTCTTCCCATGTGCTAGCCGTACCTTTTAAAATTCAAGAAGGAGGAGACGTCCCAGGCCTAGGTTATCTACACCTAGGGCTGTCCTGCTTCTAGGGTTTGGTGATAGGGCCTTGCTTTAGCAACACTCTCCCTCACCTCACTCTCACGTCTTGATTTATCTGTTATGCTAGCCGTTTTTCCAAGATAAACCTAAGGAAGGAGGAAAGAGCACGAGGCCTTGCTTAAGCAACACCAGAGTGAGCTTCTTTCCCATAGGGTTTTGTTTCTGGGTCCCTACCATTGCAGCACTTCAGAACTCTTCCCTCTAGTCCTTAGCCTTTTCCCTTCAACCTTGCATCCTCTCTTGATTTGACTCCATTTACCCATTAGGCACTGATCTTAGGTCTCCAACGTTGAAGTGATAGTGGTCAAACAAACTTTCAAACTCTTATAAATTGAAACCCTAACTAACTACTAACCCTAATAAGGCTGACGTCATCCTTGGTTATTCCATCTTGACGCAACATTTTCTCTTTATAAGAAATTAGATGGTGTTTTGAACCATTTATTGAGTAAGGGTTTGATCAGATATATTGTTTGCTACATCATCTCGATATTTATTGATGAATTGATATTGTTCCATTGCTATATTAATAAACATTGATCTCATCAATATCTATTGTCATAATTGCTAATATATTGATATCAGATAGTTATATGAAGTACTAACCCATTGAATCATAGCCTGCATGTATTGTTTTGCTGTTGCTTTGTTCCGGGCAGGTGTTCTCATTTGGGCCTACACTTCATTATTGGTTGTTTAGCCAACTATCTGCTCTTGGTGGTGACCTGTGAAGAGGGATTTCTACTTTGACCTTTATACCTTAGCGTCTTCAAAACCCCAGGTTATTGGGGATGTATCCTCTGGGCCTAACCTCCCTAAAGAGAAAGAACCTCCCCATTGTGGTGACATTGGGTGGGGTAGGTTCCCGTGACGCCATTTTGGCCTCTATCTTCTAGCCTTTTGACCTAGCTACAAACTGTGCGATAACAATGACTACTTGAACTGTGTAATTTGAGATTTTGAGATTTATTTGTTTAATATGCTAGAATAAAAACATAAATTAGATTTACTATAATGAAAAACAAAAACATAAATTATATGACCTACAATTAGGATTAATAAGTCACTTAGATTACAAATTTACTATCTAAACCATGAAGCCTTGATCTAGGGATTCACTTAAATACATATTTTACATGAAAGATCACCTTGAAGCCTATAAATACCAAGTCCACTAATCATTGTAAATCATATCATTCTTTGATATCTTATTCAACTATTTATATATTTGTCCTTTATGGGTTTTAGTTATATGTTCTTCTTATGTTGGATATTTCTTCAATGAATGGAACATGTTCATTTCATTGGTATTAGAGCTAAGTTTTGATCCATATTTTGGCCACAGTTAAGTATTTTTAGATTTTTTCTAATCTCCCAGCCTTTGACCAAAACTAGGCCTTTGGCTATACTTTTATCAGACTATGGTTTGATCCAACAATTTTCCACACATAAACTATCTTAGTTTCTTTGATCCCTAGGTCTCTAACCAAAATTAAGGTCTTATCCATTTGCATATCCATGATTTAGCACCCTTCAATGTTACTATTAGCTTCAAATTTGTAGACATCTATTGCAATTTGCAGTCCATACAACTATCGTTTTTTAAACATATCCGATGCCCACTTGTACATATTGTCCCATGCGCATTTATGTATCCATAACCATTGCACTATTGTACACTGATACCATTGTCAACCCTCTCAATCCATACGCTCCATGCCCTTTTTAGCTATGTATTTTTGTACATCTTCACCTCCATGTGACCACTGTACATTTAAGAGTCAATTTTTTTAGAGTTGTGCCCTTAGATATTTCATAGTTTTTTCTCACTTTGGAATTAATACCAAGGTCAACTTACCTTATAAGTGAATGAATTAATATTCATTAAAGTTTATTTAATATCCATTGGGAAGCAAGATTACCAAGGGTCCAAGTCAAAAACTCTATAGAAATGTATTAATAATTTTATTAAATAAGTAATTAAAGTTTTGATATCAAGGGTTTACTTTGAAAAAAAAATGGACTCTAGTAATGAGAAGGGAAGATTTCCTAAAACATAAAAAAAATATGTTTTAGTGCTACTTATAATAAAAGGAACACTTGAAGGGAAAGGTATTACTATTTCTATTTCTCTTGCTAAGCGTAATAATTATATTAGTGTGGAATTCACTAACCAATTATTGATTCCCAAGTCAATTATAATAAAAAAGATAAAATTTTGGGACAAGAAACAATATGAAATAAGTTATTTACAATTGAACACCGGAGATTATACTTTCATATCACAATTCAATGTTATATCCTTGTGGAAGAATGACAGTGACATAATTATGGGTTCACGCTAGATGGAAACATTGGGGACTTTCATCTTAAACATGAAGAACAAGTTTTTGACATTCTCCTATAAGAAGAAGAAGAAGATAACAATATGGGTTGGTACAATGAATTCAGATTTAGTAACACTCCCATCAAAATTCCTTTAAGATATCTCAAAGGTGATCCTTCAAGAAAATTAGAAGTCAATACAAATGATGCAAAATAAATTTGACAAGGTTGTCATTGATAAAGAAGAAGAGATTTCTTGTCTTAAGAATCATAGTCAAATCTTGATTGTACAAATTAAAAAGTTAAAAAGTAAAAAAAAGTAGCAATAAGAAACACTGAAACAATATTTCTTTTTTTTTGAAACATAACCTTTATTATAGAGTATAAAAGTTACAATCCTTAGGCACTTTTGTGCATCAACATACACAAATACAACTATAATATTCCTATCTTTAGTGAGCTCCTACCTCACAAAGAGGTCTAAAAAATGTTCATAATTTTTTAAAATGGCTCAAATACCAGTCATGATATCCATGAAACAATATATATATATATATATATATAGCCTCCCATCAATCAACTCCTCCATAGAAAGCATATTAATTTCCAGATTAATGGCATCTTTAGACAAACGATCAACATCATAGTTGTTTTCCCTAAATATATGGTAGAAAGTGATATCTTGAAAGGTAGAAGACATGGACTTCAGGATCAACCCAAGATTTTGAAGCTCCAAGATTTTAAGAGACCAAACATTGTTCATCCATTCAATGACCAGTTTAGAGTCTCTGAAAACTTGGACAGTGCCAACATTGATTTTTTTTTCCAGAGTGAAGAAGTTCTAGAAGAGCTTGGAACTTAGCACGATTATTTTTGCCAGCACCTAGTGCCCACTACCAATAACATAGTTGGATTCTAAAAAATAAAGAAGGAAGCCAAGACCACATATCCTATGCTCACATGACATGCCACATCAAAAAAACCCCATGGTTTATATTTTTTTATCATTACATGAACTAATTTCTTATGCTTCTAGACCTTAGGATTCAACTTCTAGTGATTAAATAAATAAATGGACTGCTGAGTAACCTTGAAAGGGGCCCACGAATTTTCTTCAAACAATCTTTCATTCCTAGACAACCAAATACTCTAAGACACCAAAATAGGCAGAACAAAGAAAATTTTCAATCTAGGATTTGAAAAAAACTCCTCAAAAAAATCCACAATCGAATCCTTATCCAAGACCAACCCCATCCCCTACTGCAATTTGATCTCTTTCCATACCTTGCAGGCGTAAGGAAAAACACTTAATAAGTGAAGGTTGTTCTCCTCAACCCCTTTACAAAGTACACAAAATCCAGGCCCATGCTTTCCTCAATGTTGCAAATGATCCCATGTCAATACTCTACCCAAAATAACTAGCCAAAAAAATAATAATCACTTAGGAGGGCCCTAGATGCTCCATGTTTTTTTGAACCACCACCGATATGTGTTGATGTTTCAACATCAGGAAAACATTCTCCCATATTGGTCATGCTAATTTGACCAAGGGAGGATGATACATTCACTCAAGGGGCCATGCTAATTTGGATAGTGGTGAATGAATGATGATGTTGATGTTTCTCTAGTTAACAACATCGGGAAGACATTCTCCTAGATTAGTCATGTTGATTTGACCAAGGGAGGATCATACATTCACTCACTGGGGCCATGTTGATTTGTCTAGTGGTGAATGGTCCATGCGTATCCACTCTCCTATTTTTCATGCTGATTTGACTAGGAGTGATAGAGACTCGAGATGTTCTCACATTTCCTGCTCCAATATGGAGTGATATAATTTTATAGGACAAGTTTGAATTATTTACAAGTCTAGTATAATGTTGAATATGTAGGCTCAAGACACCTCTTGTGATGAGGGGATTCTTTGTGGGTTTACTCAACATTAGAGCCCTATATTAATTAAACGTGCATGTGAGGAGATGATACATCAACAAAGAACATGGAAAAATTTTCTAGTGAAGAAGAAATGTGAAGAAGAGAAGATGAACCATTTAATATACCACAAAAATCATTAAAGAAGAAATTGAAGACAAAAGAAAAAGTCATCCCCACAAGGAAATTGAAGGTGACTTGAATTGTATAAATAAAGGCTAGATCATTTCACTTGTCACACAACATAAGATCTTCTCATCAAGTGCACATTAGCTAGTTGCAGTTCCTAATTGCAATGCGTAGTTCCCAATATTAGTTGCAGTGTACAGTTCTCAGTAGCAGTGTGCAGTTCCCAGTTGCAGTGTGAAATTCCTAGTTGCAGTGCGCAATTCCTAGTAGTAGTTGTAGTTCCTAGTTGCAATGCGTAGTTCTCAGTAGCAGTGCGCAGTTCCCAGTTGAACTGTGCAATTCCTAGTTGTAGTGCATAGTTCCCAATTGCAGTGCACAATTACAAGTTGTAGTTTCCAGTTTCCAGTTACACTATCTTTTGAGGTGCACTATTTTTGGCGATCTTTTGGGGGTGTGACATCTTGTCTAGGGTGCACTATCTTTCCTTGAGGGTTCTTCCTCATACAATGCACAATTATCTTGTGCTGGGTTTCTTCATGCAAATGGTGATGAGCTTGGATTGATTTATTCTTAATAAAATTTGTTGGGTATTCTCCGAAGGTTGGGTTTCCCAGGGTAAAATATCGTGTCTATGGTGCATGACTATCTTTTTATGATTCTGTTGTTTCTGCTGCAATTATTTTTAGTTGAGATTTTCAGTGTATAATTGTTCTATGATAACAGATGCATAAAATTATGTTTGAAATCATAAGAAAATGATTATCATATCTGAAAATTGAAAGTTCAACATGGTATCAAAGATTTGTTGAAATTTTCCATTGCACAGTCACATATCTATTATTGGCTTGAACACTAGAAGAGTGTTGTACTTTTTCTTGTTCTTGTTCTTGTTCCGAACATGTCAATATGGTGTTTGTTATCATACTAGAAGACATACTGGATGGTGCTACAAATTTTAGATCCTGGAAGACCATGATACTCTTCATCTTGGATGAAAATGAGATTCAGAATTATGTAAAAGAAATTGTCGTAGAACCATGGAATGATGAAGAAAAATACAAGCACAAGAAGAATGAAGCGAAGACTAAGAGGATCTTGATAGATTCCATAAATGATTATTTGATTCCAAACATTGCTAAGTTGAAGACTGCCAAAGGAGTGTTTGACGCCTTTGTGGGATTGTTCGAGAGTAAGAACACTAGCAGGAAATTGGCTTTGAGAAATTAGCTTCGTTGTATCATGATGATCAAGTCAGATTTAGTTTCTAATTATTTTATGAAAGTCACCCAGTTGAGAGATCAACTCAAGGCCATTGGAGACACCATTGATGATGCAGAATTTGTTACAGTTAGTCTTAATGGTTTTCCTTCTTCATGGGAGCCATTTTTTTAGAGAATTTGTGGGCGAGAAGAGTTTCCAAAGTTCAATCGGATATGGTATGATTGTGTCCATGAGGAGTCTAGAGTATTTTCCAATAACAATTTGAAGAAACCCCAGGATGAAGGAACTCAAACTATTGTAGCTCATGCAAGAAAAGGAAAAGAAAAATAAATTTTGGAAAGAAAAATATAGGTAGAGGATAAACTCTAGTTCAAGGACAAAAGAAGAAGGATATTTCAAAGATAAAGTGCTACAATTGTCATACATTTGGTCACTATGATTCTTAGTGTCCTCATAAGAAAAGGAAGGGAATGAAACATGCATCAACAACTGATGTTGATGAGCATCCAACACAAGTGAAGACAAAGGAATCTAAGCTTGATAAGATTGCAGATGAACTTCAGAGAGAGTATTTCTTTGTCTCCGCTCTTACATGAACTATTAAAGATATTAGTGATACCTGGTTGGTAGAAAGTGGTGCTTCCAACCATATGACAGGTTACCAAAATTATCTTAAATACTTAACAAAGAAGGACTCAACATTACTGGTAGAACTTGGAGACAACACCAAGTATGCAGTAAAAGGAGTTGGAACTACATTGTTTCATCTTGAGTCTAGAGATCCTCTACACATGAGAGATGTATTGTTTATACAAGGATTAAAGAAGAATATACTCTCTATCTCATTGTTGGAGGATAGAGGTTACAAAGTTGTGTTTGTGGATGTTCAGGTTCTTGTATGGCCTAAGGGATTGCGCATAAACTCAACATGAGTGATTGGTGCATGAGAGGGAGGATTGTACATATTATCGAGACGTCCATCCTAGGAATTGGTACATGAAAGTATCACTTTATGTTATTTATGGCATCAAATATTTGCTCACCTACATTACAAGTATTTTCCAGTATTAAGACGAATGGTTACATGTATTCCAAAGCTCCAAGTAGAGCATGAGGGTGTTTGCAGAGGATGTACACTTGGAAAGAATACCAAGGGACCTTATCCAATAAGTGATAGTAGATCCAAAGGTATATTGGATCTAGTGCATTCAGATGTATGTGGACTGATGGCAATATCATCCTTGGGTGGCTTCTTGTACTATGTGACATTCATTAATGATTTCTCCTAGAAGACATGAATATACTTCATGAAGACAAAGGATGAAGTCTTCAGCAGGTTCCACGAGTTCAAGGCTCAGACAAAGAACTTGACAGGGAAGAAGATCAAGGTTTTAAGGATAGACAAGGGAGGAGAGTATACTTCCATTGAATTCAAGAATTTCTGCAAGGAAGCAAGGATCAAGATGGAGTTGACAATTCCTTACAACCTGTAGCAAAATGGTCTTGCGAAAAGGAAGAATAGGTCCATTGTGGAGGTTGTGAAGGAAACGACTCATGGTCATAATCTACCCATGTTATTATGGGCAGAGGCATCCAACACAACAATTTATGTCCAAAACAAGAGTCCTCACCGGATATTGAGAGACAATACTCCTGAGGAGGCATTCACATAAGTGAATCCAGAGGTCAACCATTTGAGGATATTTGGTTTTCCAATATACATCCATGTGCTCAAGGAGAAGAGGACGAAGTTATAAACTTATGGAAAGAAGGGTACTTTTGTGGTATACATCGAGACTTCGAATGCCTACACAATATACATTCTAGGACAATGTCAGATTGAGGTTAGTCGTGATGTCACATTTGATGAAGAGGTAGCCTTCATGAGGTCTAGAGAGTCTCATATGGATATTGATAGTGAGGAGCAAGAGGCTCCGAAGGATAAGTGTAGAAATCCCTCTATTCTAGTTGTTCATCCATCAAACTATTAGGAGGAGTCAGTAGAGCCAACAGAGCCAATGGATCTACCTACAGATGTTGCCTTGACTAGGAAGAGGCCAACTTGGCTTAGTGACACTTTGCAGGATGCAGAGGGGCATGCAACTCCCAGTGGTAATTTCAGGGAGAGAAAATGACCTTAGAGGTTCTCGAGTTATATGGCATATGAGTCACATCATTGATTCCAAACCTTTCATTTATGAGGAGGCAATAGGCCAATAGGTTCGAAAGGATGCTATGATGGAAGAGTATTAGTCCATCATGAAGAATGGTTTGTGGGAGATAGTTTAAATACTATAGGGGAAGTTAATGGTGACTTCCAAGTGGATCTATAAGATCAAGCATGCAATAGATGGTAGCATCGAGAAGTACAAAGTGAGGTTTATGGCGAGAGTATTCTCTCGGAAAGAGGGAGTATACTATGAGGAGAATTTTCTTCGAGTCGCCAGGTACACTTTCATCAGGACTATTATTTCTCTTGCTTCAGTTATGGGTTGGAGATTGCATCATATGGATGTGAATACTGCATTACTCAACAATGTGATTGAGGAAGTGTACATAGAGAAACCTCATGAATTTGTGATACATGGGAAAGAGTCTCATGTTTGCAGATTAAAGAAGGCCCTGTATGGACTCAAGCAGACACCCAGGGCATGGTACTCTAGGATTGATGGATACTTGATGAGTTTGGGCTTCATCAAGAGTGATGCAGATCCAAACCTTTGTTACAAGTTTGTTGATGGTGATTCATTGATCTTGGTGCTATATGTTGATGATCTTTTCCTTACAGGGGTAGAGAAACTCATTGTCAGGTGCAAGAGGGAGTTATCTTCTGAGTTTGAGATGAAGGATCTTAGCTTGATGCATTATTTCTTGAGATTAGAGGTGTGGCAGAGACCAAGTAAGATATTCCTCAAACAGGGGAAGTACATAGTTGAGATCTTGAGTAGATTTAGTATGATGGAATGCAAGTCCATGGCTACACCTATGATGAAAAATATGAAGAAGTTGAGTGATTTTGCCTCATATTGGGTGGATCCCACTATGTACATGCAGTTGATTGGATCCTTGATGTACCTTGTTAACACTAGGCCAAATATTTGCTTTGTAGTAAGCACCTTGAGCCAATTTATGGTTGAGGCAAGAAAATTCCATTGGGTTACAACAAAGCATGTGTTGAGGTACCTGCATGGTATAGTTGGATATAGTTTGAGATATTATAAGGTGGTGAAGTGAGGCTGTAGGGATATACAAATTCTGATTGGGTAAAGAGTGCAGTAGACAGAAAGAGCACCTTAGGGTGTTGCTTCAGCTTAGGATCAAATATGATATCCTGGATTAGAAGGAATCATAATTCTATAGCACTCAGTACAACTGAGGTGGATCATATCGCAACCAGTTTTGCAACTGACTAAGCAGTATGGATTCAGAATATTCTTGCAGGACTATTTGACCAGGACCTAGAGACAACCTTAATATATTGTGATAATCAAAGATGTGTCAAGCTTTCAGAGAATATAGTATTTCATGATAGGTCGAAGCACATTTAGATTAAATATCACTTCATCCGAGACATGGTACATAAGGGAGCAGTAAATCTCTAGTACATATCCACAAATGAGTAGATTGTGAACATTCTCACCAAGCCTCTGTCTAGGAAAAAGTTTGTATACTTCAGAGAAAAGATTGGCATGATGCAGAATGTCTCCCTTGCTGAGATGGAGTGTTGATGTTTCAACATCGTGAATACATTCTCCCATATTTTTCATGCTGATTTGACCAAGGGAGGATGATACATTCACTCATGGGGCTATGTTGATTTGGATAGTGGTGAGTGGCCTAGGATGTTGATGTTTCTTCAGTTAGCAACATCAGACAAACATTCTCTCGGATTGGTCATGTTGATTTTACCAAGGGAGGATGATACATTCACTCACTAGGGCCATGTTGATTTGGCTAGTGGTGAATGGCCCAGGTGTAGCCTCTCTCATATTTTTCATGATGATTTGACTAGGAGTGATAGAGACTCGAGATGCTCTCACATTTCCTGCTCCAGGATGGAGTGATCTAATTTTATAGTTCAAGTTTGACTTATTTACAAGTATAATCTAATGTTGAAGATGTAGGCTCAAGATACCTCTTGTGATGAGGGGCTTCTCGGTGGGTTTACTCAACATTAGAGCCCTATATTAATTAGATGTGCACGTGAGCACATGATACACCAACAAAGCTCATGGAAAAATTTTCTAGTGAAGAAGAAATTCCAAGAAGACAATACAAACCATTGAAGAAACCCCCGAAAGCATTAAAGAAGAAATTGAAAACAAAAGAAGAAGTCGACCCCACAAGGAAATTGAAGGTGATTCAAATTGTATAAATAAAGGCTAGATCATTTCACTTGTCGCACAACACAATATATTCTCATCAAGTGCACATTATCCAGTTGCAATTCCCAGATGAAGTGCATAGTTCCTAGTAGTAGTTACAGTGCACAGTTCTCAGTATTAGTGCGTAGTTCCTAGTTGCAGTGCGCAATTCCTAGTTGCAGTGCACAGTTCCCAATAGAAGTTGTAGTGTGCAATTCCTAGTTGAAGTGCGTAGTTCCCAGTAGAATTTGCAGTGCACAATTCAGAGTAGCAATGTGCAGTTCCCAGTTGCAGTGTTCAATTCCTAGTTGTAGTGCATAGTTCCCAGTTGCAGTGCACAATTACAAGTTGCAGTTGCCAGCTGCCAATTGTGCTATCGTTTGAGGTGCGCTATTTTTGGGGATATTTTTGGGGTGCACCATCTTGTCTAGGGTGCACCATATTTCCTTGAGGGTTCTTCCTCAAACAATGCACAATTATTTTGTGATGGGTTTCTTCATGTAAATGGTGATGAACTTGGATTGATTTCTTCTTAAGAAAATTTGCTGGGATTTCTCCCAAGGTTGGGTTTCCTAGGGTAAAATATTGTGTCTACTGTGCATGGATATATTCTATGATTTTGTTGTTTCTCCTGTAATTATTTTTGGTTGATTTTTTCAATGTATAATTATTCTATGATAACAATGACATATAATTTTATTGAAATCATAAGGAAATAATTATAAGATCTGAAAATTGAAAATTCAACAATCTACATATTCTTCGTCTACAAAAATGGCCGGATAACCCATCTTGGCTGAGTAACTCTCACTAGATAAATTGTATGCTCATAGCAACTCATCTTCCTGGTCGCTAAGTTTAACATGTTCTCTTAGTAGTTCCTATACATATACTTTCCAATGGTCTTTCCATCATCCCTCCAAGTTCAAGGCATCCTTCGATTCCAACCTTGACACCAGAGAGAAATGGTGCCCCAATCACAAATAAAATTAAGGGTACACAAATTATTTTCTTGAAAATGATGAATTAAATCTTCAGGAAGAAATATATCCATGTGGTATCCCACAATCACATCTTGCCTTGCTTGAACTAGATGACCAAACCCCACCTTCCAAGCCAAATATTTACCAATGATTGGAAAGGAAAAAGATAGATTCTTCCACTGGATGGACATAGATGGAGCTTCCTTTCAAGGTCTTTGAATCCGATCCAATATAGTTCCTATAAAAACATACTTATCATAAATAATACACCTCCAAATATTTTTTTGGGTTAGGAAAACCCAAAGTGACTTTTCTGTAAGGGATTTTCCGAATCGTACCGGGTCTTTAAGACCCTAGCCTTCGATTGCTTTCAGTTGAGATAGTTGCTTCTGGTTGACTAAATGAGATACACAGTACTTGGTATTACCTTTCCAAGGATAATTATAACATAACTTCCTGATTCGAGTGAGGATTCCCTTCATAATGCTTTCCAAGAGATGGCAAAACACCAGAATGGCCTCAATGAAATATTTAATGAGGGTAAGTTGGCCATTCATCAAGCCTCAAGTATTTTCCTCTATGAAATGATGTCATTACTTTGTTTAAATCATCTTCATTGACATGGTCTCTCACAAACTAACCTTTTTTTCCTTATTAAAAAGCCTATGAAAGTAGGAGAGAGTTTGAAGTATCTACCTAATATTTCTTCGGCCTATTTTAATACATATATCTTTAAAATGACCAACTTATACCTTTGTTATTCTATCATAACTAGTCTAAAAAACTCCATTCTTATCTATTACCTCCCAAAGCTTATGGAAGTGATATATAAATTGTCATGGATATTCCACTAGAACAATTCATCACAACATATCTTATAATATTCTGAAATCTTATATTTATCTGGTTTATTTCCTTAGATCCCAGTTTATTATCTCTATCTTATGGCTTGAATTTATGAAATAATTAAAATATAAAAACCATCCACACAAATGAACACAAGATTTGACCCGAGACACCCAATATGGGAGAAAACTCGGCTAGAAAGTGAGGCCTATTCTCTTCTCTCTTTGCTTCAGTTATAAAATGCACATACAAAGGAATATGAACTCATTATGGAGTTACCTTTTGGCACTGTGACCTAAATGACTGATACATAATCCTCCTCCTCTGTTATGCTCACAAAATACCACACTCATATGTTTTTTTTAGCTATGGAACAAGATACAATGTAAAATAATGGAACCCCTTCTCCTCCTAACATCGTGGTATTTAACATAACTTGGTAGCCATCTAGGGGTAGGGTTTTCACTTCCTCAACCCTCAATTGTGATAAGGTTTTGGAACTTCTAGAATCTCCTTGATAGTCCAAACTTGGCTATCCCTACATGCATGAGTAAGAGGGGCTAATGTGGCATCCTCTTGTACCATCGTGATCAATGCATTAGGTCAAATTGTGAGAGGCATAACTTTTGTATATGAGCTCCAATTGACATGATTTTTGTGCCATTGGAAAGGTATATGAGTGTAGATCAATTTCAAGGGGTCTTAGTTAAATCTAGGAATTTTTTTACCCCAAAATATGTTGTTTGATGCCTAAAAATGGCTAAGGAAGGTTTCAAACCCCAATTTTCCAAATTGGTACATACCGTTAAAATGACCCTGCAAGTTGATTCCTCTAATTTTTCCACTCTGAAAGAATCTTGATAGATGGAAAATAATATAATGATCCAATCCGGATCAAGAAGCAGGAGAGAGTTTGAAGTATCTACCTAATATTTCTCCGACTAGGTTTAATACATACACCTTTAGAATGGTCCACTTCTACCTTTGTTATTCCATCATAACCAACATAAACAACTCCATTCTTATGTGTTACCTCCTAAATGGTATTTTTGGCTTTCATGGCTTGTGCAAATTTGTGGAAATACTATGCGTTTCCATCACCTAATTTTACCCATGTTTCCCTGCTCTTTTGTCTTCATGTAACTTATTCCATTTCTATCAACTCATTTATGCAGTCATATTCTATCTTATCTATTGCCTCTTTTAATTCTTTTGATATTGACCCATTCTTTTAGCTCCTCATAAATCAATCCCATTTTCCTTCAATTTCATCTAGGTCCCTCTAATTCTAGGTGTTTTAATTTTTAGTCCATTTCTTAGCAATGATCTTCATTCTTTTTAAATTATCATGCATGTATTCCATTGCATGCATCCTAGATGATGGGACAAGTGGTACCCACACCTTTTGTATTAGTTTTATGAAGTTATCATATTTGTGTCAATAGGAATTGAACTTAAACGGAGAAGGTGTTTTTTTACCTACCCTTTCTGATTTAAAAATGATTGGGAAGTGACTTGGTGTGCCTTCCACTCCTACCCATGATATATATCTACCCACTTCAACAAGGGTGTTCTTTGAAACAAGAAAATGATCCAACTTTTTAGCTATGGCTTCCCTACTAGTGCTTTTATTCCTCCAAGTATTATTTAAGAATCTTTGTTCTACATTGCAAGGGAACATGAGATATATAAGAATTTATATATTCAATATTTATTTATTTATTATTCAATATCCCAATAGGTTTACAATACCGAGCATAAATACTCAAGAATGAATATAGTCACTTATTTAGACAATGGACATGACTTAACATTGACTGTATAATTAATACAAACAATATTAAACGTAATATACAATAAGGTATATTGCAAGTCATCCCTTCCTGAAAAACTTTGTCCTCGAAGCATGGGTAAAGACTAATGCTTGGATCTAAACTTCTCATTTTTTTGAAGCCAAAATCATGCAGAACCACTGTGTAGAATTCACTTCTTAGTTGTTCAAGAACTGTGTCTCTATTTCATTGTTCAATTGCAATGTTAATCCTTTTCAACACTTTGTAACCTTTTAAGATAGTTGAATTTCTCAACTTACCAAGAGGTAACTTCTTAGCATTATAACCATTCTCACCATTTGTTGTTTCATCATGCTCACATTGCATATGAGAGATATAAATTGTGCTAGGCGATTGTCCAACTTACTTTGTTGAGGCTGATGCTTAACAATGGATTCAATTTTCTTCTTTTCAATTTGTTGTTGCTTACTTGATTTATCTCTCTCATAATCCATTTCTAACCAAGTATGTTTTTTGGGTAAGGAATGAAGGTGTGTTGATTGCACCATTGGTTCTTGGTTATGTCAAATAACTCTGATTCAAAATTTGAAATTGCTTCATCATGTGACACAAAAGGACCACATAGCTTATCTTTACCCTTAAAACTAACTCTACCCCAACAGTTGTATACCATATATTTTCCTTCAATGTCAACATCTAATGCTTGAATGGAATAAAACTTGTTCTTATTTTCACCAACATTTGTTTGATTCATCATGGCATCAAAGATATTATCCCCTGTATGTAAACTGTGATAATAAGACCTTATGTCATTAGGAAGCCACTTGTCTAAGACCGCACTGCCCTTCTTAGTCGCTAGAACAATATTTTTCTTTGATATTTTGTCAGTTCCTCCATCTTGCTCATTTTGTTCGTCTACTTTGACATCAATTGAAATGTACTTCATTGTTGCACCAAGAATTTCAATAAGAACCTTCTAAGTTCCAGAAGTTGAAATTCCATGAGTAGAAAGCTCCTGCCATAACCCGTCAACATTCATAGCATTGATACCTATGTATTTTTTTCTTTTAGAAGGATCTATCTCATTATCATATTTGAGTGTAGATATTTTCTCTGAGCTTGACTGGTTCCTCTTTTCATCAACCACTGAATTTGTATTTTTAACATCATTGATCCAAATTTTAGGGGGTATATGGTCTAAATTTGGATGCAAAAGTCTTAAAGCTATAAAGCTAATAGATTTCCCATGTGGATCAAGGAGATTCCCACATCCTCATTAATTAATTGATCTAAAAGGTTGCCCATATGGGCCAAAGAGAGTCCCACCTCTCCATTATTGTATTGTGTTTTATTTCCCACTACTTAGTTAGATCGGTAGTTAGATATATTATTATAATAATAAAGACTCAATTAATGAGCTATTTCCATTATTGTATCGGGTTTTATTTTCCATTACTTAGTTAGTTGGGTAGTTAGATCTATTATACTAATAATAAAGACTCATTTAATGAGCTCTTTTTGAATTTTTCCAATGAACCATTTTGTAATGCTATATAAAGGCCTAGCAAGCCTTCTCATAATATCAAATTACTCATTTTGTCTTCTCTCATATTTTCTATTGTTCATTGTGAGATTAATTAGCTCTAAGTGATTTACTAGTAATTAGTTTTAGAGGCGAGGCTCCTCTTTGAGCCTCACCTCCCAAGTATTTCATTTACATTTTTTTTTTCCATGCTTCTTTTTATGCATTATTTTCACGTCTAAGATCCTCCTCTCTCGACATTCAAGCCATCTAGATCTCAGCCCCCGGGATCCAGATCAGTGGTATCAAATCGAGTACGCTTTCCATCGGAACAAGGGTTTGAAGCATGTTGTAGGTTCAGACATTTGCAGCAATAACGAACCTCCTTTTGGTACTATCAAAATCCATTTTCCAGGCCATACACTGTAAGCATCATAGTTGGTCCACATACACTATAGGGTTTTTTTTACCCTCATATCTTTGTTCACCATTACAAGGAGATCCATACATGGATTCACTACATCCATACATGGATCCACTACATCCATTGGTCTGCAACATTTTCAACAAATTTGCAGGGTGTACATCCTACCCACAAAGGTTCCACAACCTCTACGATAGCCCATGTTGCTCTACAAACCCTTGGAATCCTTTGTGGCCCTCTACACTCAACCAAATTCAAAGAGGTGTTGCAACCTCTACACAATATTATAGAGGCTCTACCATAGATCATTGAAAATATCTCTTCAATTTCTCTTCAATATATCAAATGGGTATTTCACAGAATCTCATTTGGCTTCCTGGCTTGAGAGATATCATTGATTGAATCTCAACATGTATTTGACCCAAGGAGGTCATGTGTACCACCATATTCAACAGTCGTTTTATCCATGATTAGGAAACTACAGAAGGAGTACCACATATGAATGGAAATATCTCTTCAATACCTCAAATGGGGATTTTGCATAATCTCATTTGGATTCATGTTTTGAGAGATACCATCGATTGAATATCAACATGTATTTGACCCAAGGAGGCCACACATACCACAATATTCAATGATATTTTTATCCCAGCTAAGGAAACTACAGAAGGAGATACACATGTGTCTAGAAATATCTCTTCAAGATCTCAAATGGGTATTTCACGGAATTTCATTTCGTTTTCTGGTTTATGAGATATCCTTGTTTGAAGCAACGCATGTCTGTAACCAACGTGGCTGCTCACCCTTCAACTTCATCCCGGTTTTTCTCACTCCATGGGCCACCTAAGATCAAGTTTCATATACCAATGGAAATATCTTTTCAGTAGCTCAAATGGGTCTTCAACTAAATTGTATTTCATCACCTATAGCAAAATTTATGAATAAATTTGTAGAAGGAGATTCAAAGCCTCCAAAGTCATGATTTTTCCATTTTTATTAATGTAAACGGTTATGGCTCAACCACACAAAACCCTTCCCTTCATTGAGAATTAGAACATTGTACTCATGGGTCTCTTTTTAGCATGGGTGAAATGATGGGGACCTGTTGAGAACTCAACACCCTAAAATTCTACGTCAAATTTCACTTTTGGGTACCACTTGATCTCTTGTGAATGTCTAATTCGATCTTAGTATGAAAATGTTACCTTTTCTCATCTTCTATTTTTCATTTTAAGTCTTTAAAAGTTGTTCGGGAAAGTGAAAATCATCATGAATTAACAAAGAATAACATTTGATTAAAGAACCGACCATCGAGACTTCTCCCTGACGCACTAAAGGATTTTGGCATCGGGAAGGATTAGAGATGACAAATTTCGCCCAAGAGGACCAAAATAGCCGAGCACCGACCTCCATTGGCGTCGGCAGATGACTGTCTTAATTACACGATAGGCACTACGCAAGAATGTCATTGATGACCGACCCTCGTCGTTGTCGGGAAGTTTTGAAGAGAGTAAGCATCACGCGAGTAAAGGAAGGATATCACTAATCGTCGACTGCCGAAATGTTTTTAGAATCGTGATTTTCGAAGGACAATAAACCCCGAAGAAACTATGTGTTGATTTTTGAACTATCGATTCCCGATACTCATCGGCGTCGGCAGTTGCAATATCTAGCTCAATTTAGCGGGATCGACGTAAACGAAGTCCTGAGTGTAACCCTTACCCACAAGCTGAGTTCTAGGTTTTCTTTTAATATGCCCCAAGTTAGTAACGCCATATCGACATCATTCGGCATCAGAAGTTTCTAAAGGAAAATATCAATGAACTTACAAAATAACTCAGGACAACAGTAATTACAAAATCAAATAATTACGAGAAGCTTGAATAAGAACACGATAGATTTACGCGCAAAGAGGAAACACGATGCTTTCAACTGCTATGACCAGAATCCGTTCAGGCAAAACATTTTCAAAATTTCATATATTAAGGTTCCCGCCGGGCTTAGGTTACATACAGTAAAAACTACCAACACCTTGGCCAATTGACCCAGTTACATCGAGAACGTGAAAATTCTCAAAAAAAACAGGGAAAATTATCAAAACATACGTTACTTCTGAGAATACAAAGCAAGGGTCTGCCCATCATGTATCTCCTGCACACGGACCTTCTCCCGGACTGCTCTGTGCATTTTGCAATGATCTTATGTTCTCCTCCTCCATCATCCTCTGCGTTTCGCGTAGCTGCACAATTGTATCTTGTGCTTCCCGAAGCTGCCTCTTGAGCCAATTTGTGCTTCCTTTGTGACCTGGTGGTGCTGATACCTCTTGGTTTTGCACCGCCAGTTGTCTCCACAATTGTCTATTTTCTTGATAAATTTCGGCTATGGAAAGTTGTGCCTACTCCAACTGCTGATTGGGGTTTTCAACATTAGAACCCGATACCCTTGTCCTTCTCATTCGGCTCCCGCTTCCTCGACTGGTAGTTCGACAGGATCTAGCTGGGTAGCATGCATCATGAACTCCTCAGCGACCGGGTGTGCACTCAACTCAGTCATGATGTGGCTTCCTCTTACTTCCTTATTTTTTCTGGGCCTTCCCCTCCTCTGCGGTGTTGACTTTTGAGAGGGCGTGGCCTCCAACCTGTGTCCTTCAGTCAAAATTTTCTCCACTTCGACCTTCACTTGAGGCTCTGACATCGTTTCAGAGCATAGGTAAGGACCTCCTTTTGAAATCTCAGAGACACTCGATGATAATAAGAAAGAGTCACAGGCATGTTGGGGTTCGAACTTGGCGCTCTGGTTGCCTCGCGCACCCCATCTCGTGTTTTGAGGGGATCCAATGGAGCGAAAACGTGTGCGTGCCTAGACGTCTGTGACTAGATGAAGGGCCACGACACAAGTTCTGATAGAATTGGACTCACAAGACGAGTCCCTACTTGTATACAAACTCGACCGATGTGTAGAACCCTCACAAAACATCTAAGATTTATAGTAGAGCGAAGCAACGAGATGAAACGTGCCAAGGAATACTCATACATTATGATGGGATGTTTTGAATAATTAATGCGTCATGTCTGCACGACGGATATGATCCAGGATGTGTGAAACGCAGTCGATAAGAGTTGCAAATAATATATGGTACAATCATTTCTAATCTCTTTAATCTTCCCAAACTTCACTATTGGCGTTGACACACTTGGTGATACGACCTCTGGGGTAACAACTTGCCTAGACCTGGGGCTTATTGCAACATCTAACCTTTTGGGAGATGACACACACTTTTGACACATGTTCATCTCTGGAATCCTTTCCAAACCCTAAGGGGCAATCGACCTCTAGAATGGCTTCAATGCTCATATCTTTCGTACCTGATCTGCCACGCTATGGCATGCGGATGTAACTCATCCAAACTGAAGGGGAGTGACGACGCGGACAAAAATGCTACATGTCATTCAAAAAAGCTACTGGGGTCACATAAGTATTTAACAATTGGGACTAGCAAGCTCTACAGGTACGCATTAGTTGGATTTTTTCACTTACATCTTCCTATGTTTTTTCTGATAAGTAATTTCTAAATGACGTCAATCCTGATTGCAGGAAAGTTCACTCCGACTACCAAACAAAGTTCACTCCGTAACCTAGCCAAGGAACCCGAAGGAAACATTGGGGTAAGATCAACGAAGCAATGAAGGATAGTGGACTCCCTGATTTTGGCACCCCCGACAACTTTTTCGACTTGTGCGACATAGTAGAGTCTCATGCCAAGCAAGATTCACTGTGGGCTGAAGAGATCGTGAAGATGACCAACACGGTACCATGGCAAGTGCAATGATTTATGGACCATCCGATTAGAGATCAAACCGTGCTACATCAGTTAAACTCCAGTCTGGCGAAGTACCAGACGCATGTGATGGACATTAGAGGGATACATGCGGCTTCAATGGAGCAGCACAGGTTCCCATGGGCTCAAAACTATGACGAACTGCTTATTGTTTGCTCTGAGTATGAGAAAATTCATCCTTTCAGAGAACTATCTTGAGTTGACTATTAAGGAAACTGTTATAAGATGACACCACATGGCGTATTTTTCTTTCCTTAAACTGCACTTATCCGTTGTTTTTAGTTGAACTTTAGATTATAAATAAAGAAATTGACCAATTAGTTAAAGGTTGATGGTTGTTGCAAGAACTCTTTCTTTCTGGTTGTTAAGAATTATTTTGAAGCTGCTTTGAATTGAGAAGTCCTTCTGTACCAAAGACAAGTTATTTTCATCAACTGCATATGTGATTGGACATGGAGAAGAACTATTTCCTATCCTGTTTCATGAATGATGTTGTATTGAGTAAGAGCAATTAATTATGTTGTCAAGTTATTTGGTGCAATGTTTTGTTGTTCTTTGCTTTAATGATGAAGATGAATCGTTGTGTTATTATGGGATGAAAGGTTCTGGTAGATGAATTATTTTGCTTTCCATTATCTCATTGCATATGTGTTTTTCTTTCTGGTAGTTAGTATCTCAGACAATAATTGGATGTTCACATGTTTAATGTATTAGCACTAGGCTCGTGGTATAAAATTGTCGTCTGCATGCTTGAGCAGCGGGTTATCCCAAGTTCAACCTCTTCCCCTTAGTTAAGCTTAATTCCATTTTTGCTACCAAGTTGGTTTATACCGGCTTACATCTCATATCGGTCCCACCCAAGAGAAAATATAAAAAGGAGAATAGTCCAAATTGAAGGAAGAGTCTTCACAAGAAAACATAAATCCCATTGATAATTTGGATGGATCGCAAGATCTGGAGAACCATTCCACTATTAAACACTGCAGAGTCTAATTTAATACCCATCAACATAATTGGTGCTAGAAGGAGGGCTTGAGGATGAATGGACGGATATATATTCTACAAAGTATTTCAAGCAACCTATAGATTCAAAAAAACCCACATGCATGGCTAGTCATTACCAAGACAACCCACACACGCTGAGTACTCCTGGAATGAGTAACTCACCCAGCCCAAGGAAGAACCTTTTCACCTTGAAATACCTTACACTCTTCCTCATGAGGAAGTAAATCAATTCAAAAGAATCACAAGAGCCTATGCCTGATAGATCGGTGCGTTGTCCTTAGCTCCCATACTCCCTCGAAAAAAAAAAACAAAGAAGACCAATGGTTACTACTCCCGACGAGGTTTTCATACAATCGGTAGAAGAATTAATATATTTTGCGATTACCAAAATCCAAGAACCTATTGATTTGATACCCGAAACGCCAGCCGACAACGTCTCTGAACCGGGCGATTTTTCAGATGAAGATGAGTTTAACTCAGATTCTGAAGATATGGAAGGCAACAATGACCATAATGATGAAAGGGGGAACGTGCCTCTGAAAAATCAACCCTGGTTATCCAGAGACGCTTTGGCCCTCCTAGGACTAGTTCATAACCTTCCCCGTCATCCAAAGAAGTTGCTACCAAAGTTCGATTCCAAAGCCTCTAGATTGCCTGAAGATCATATCAAGAAATTTATACTAGCGATCAGGCTTATGAACGTCCAACATGAGGATGTAATATGCAGACTTTTCCCCTATACGTTTGAAAATTCGGCTTCCACGTGGTATTTCAACCTGCCGATAGGATCTATAACTAGCTAGACGAAGTTCCAGAAATATTTTCTAGACAAATTTACCAAAGAAACTACTACGAGAGCTCTGATGGCTGAGTTGTTCACCGCCACCATGAGTTCGAAAGAAAGGGTCAAAGACTTCAACCAAATATTCATGACTATCTTGAACAAGTTCCACCCCTAAGCTAATCCAACTCAGGAATTGCAAATTGAAGTTTATGCTAACGCTCTCCCAGCTTCCATTTCCATGTTCGTAAAAAGGGATGATAAACGAACCCTAGCTGAGAATTTCGAAGAATCCAAAACAATAGAATTCCAGATGAAAGGGTGTAAAGAGGGCCAGGTTTCATTAGTTAAGAAAGAAGATCAACCTCCCCCCAGGAGAGGACTCCTTTGGACTAGGCCGTCGGGGAAACAAGCAGAAAGACTCCCGACAAAGGTAATGGAGACATAGAATATCTACAACGCATGGTTAAGAAACTATCAAACGAGATCATAGACATGAAGAGAAACGCAGGGGAAGGGAATCAAGGCTAGAGGACCTACAAGACTTTCTTTAAAAGGAACCTACCGTTCAAGGCGATTGAACCTCCCCCAACCAACTTAAATATCGATCTAGGGAATGTGGCATATGATTCTTTCTGTACGTATCATCAGGAAAACCACTCCAAAAAAGACTGCCCTCAATGGGTGCACACCATGAATTTGATGGCCAATCGATTTCTAGACGGAGTCTCCCTGACCGAACGATCGAGCAGTTCAGTTATAAATATTACTGACCAGAAAGAGGTTGATCCACCACAAGATACAACCATGTTGATATGGGACCCCAAATTGATCTTGCCTTCCGATGACCTGTTTGAGTCTCAAGAACCACCCATCGAGGTATCGATGGTGTAGACATGTAGTAAAGGTCCACCTATCTCAAAAGACATCACTGCTACCCAAACTTTGAGAGATAAGACATCCCCCGATTCCCTGAAAACACCTTTTTCTCCTAGTAAGAAACCTATAAGCATGCATACCCGAGAATCACCCAAACTCGATTACAACGTAGTTGAAGATTTTGAAGAAGTTAAGGGAGAACATATCAGTCATGGATGTGTGCAGGATCCCTCAGCAGAAGAACTTCCTGCTACAAGATTTGAACTCAGTAGAAGACCCTATGACTAGTAATGGTCAGGAAATGAATCTAGCTCCCACAAACCTAGTAAATAAACCAACCGTGAATACCTGTTCGAAAGATAAGAAAGGGAAGCCTTTTGTCCTACCTTTCCTCTTAACGTTCGAAGTTTTCAACGTGAATCTCCATAATTGTTTGGTAGATTCAGGAGCATCTTCCAATGTTATGACCTTGTCAATATGTAGAATATTAAATGCCATTCCTCTACAGAGCGACAAACACATGATATAGCTAGACAGGACCCAGGTCAAAGTCACGGGGGAACTCAGGGATGTAATGATCAGAATAGCGACACATCCTAAATTTGTGCAAGTGATTGACATCATTGTGGTAGACATCCTAGAGTCCTATGAGTTATTACTAAGTGAAGATTGGTCTGAGAAGTTAAATGGGTACTTTAGCACAGACTCGGCACACCTTTGGCTACCACTGAAGGGATACAAGAATATGATCAGAACTGATAGGGAGAGATATCTGAAACATACAGTCACTAATCTAGAAACCCTAAATGAACCCTCATCTACAAATTTCCCCGTGCTGGGCAACTATTCCTGCAATTCCCACTTCGAAAACTTTTCTTCTCTCTTATCCGATATCCCCCTCTCTCAAAACTCTGAAATGGTCTTTCAAGATAAATTGCCTATACCGACAGAAGACACCCTCTTCTGCCAAGACCTTGCGTTAGAAACTACAAAACATGAGATAGGAGAGCTAGAAAGTAATAAGGAAGGAGAAAAGGGCTATTGTCTTTCACAAATTTGGACCATATACTTTGATGGATCTAAATCAAAAGAAGTATCAGGGTCCGGGTGCATCCTCATTGATCCAAAAGGTAAACGCTATTTCCTGTCCTGTAGACTAGAATTCGAATGCACCAATAACACCATTGAGTATGAAGTTTTAGTACAAGGGTTAAAGAAATCCATATACTTGAATGTCAAAGAATTGAAAGCTTTCGGGGACTCTGATATTATCGTTAGACAAGTAAGGAATACTATACACTGCATAGGTTAATGGAGCATTTTGAAGCTTTCAATATCACTGCGATCCCCAAAGTAAAGAACATCCTTGCTGATTCCCTGGCCATAGCTGCTTCGAGGCTGTCACCTCTGGAAGACTATGAAGCCTTCCGGTTCACTGTGAAACTACTCTACAAACCATCAGTGCCTAACAATATCTCTAATTGGAAGGTATTTGAAGGAGATGAGCATATCATAAACTTCATGACTAACCAAGATAGTTTCAAAGATTTAGCCATCGACGATGAATTATTCCAGGAACAAGCGATATAAAATGATCCTCGAATAGGCTAGCCTCTTGACAGATATAAAACTTACACCATCCCAAAAGGGATAGCTAATCTAGAAAATCTGTTTGACATGAAAGAACGCTTTAGGGGGCCTAATAACGCAAAGACCGACAACTCTTGTCCCCTGCATGAAACTATAAATATCGGAACCCCGAAGAATCCAAAGAATGTGAATCTCAGGAAAATCATATCTAAAGAGGAAAGAAAGTCTTATCTCAAACTGTTAAGACAATATCAAGATCTCTTCACATGGTCCTACCGAGACCTGAAAACCTACGACACCCGGATCATTCAATACACTATACCGTTAAAACCTGAGGTGAAACCTTTCCAACAAAAGCTCCTAAAGTATCACCCATACCTAGAACCTCTCATGTATCAGGATTTAAAAAAACTTTTAGATGCCAAGATCATTTTCCAGGTCAGACATTCCACATGGGTAGAAAATCTTCTTCCTGTGAGGAAAAAGTCCGGAGAAATTCGCTTATGCGTAGATTTTAGAAATCTCAATAGAGCTTCAGAAAAGGACAATTACCCATTCTCGCCAATGGAACAACTCCTACAGACCATTTCTGGCTTGTAGATTTTCTCCCTATTGGACGGTTTCTCAGATTACAACCAAGTCTTGGTTTAAGAGGAAGATCGTTTAAAAACTACCTTCTGAACCAAGTGGAGAACCTTCGCTTGTAAACACATGCCTTTTGGGTTTATCAAAGCAGGAGCGACCTTCCAAAGGGCTATGGATGTAGCATTTTTGGGACTAATCAACAAGTGTGTGTTAGTGTATCTAGACGACATAACCGTGTATTCAACGAACAAATAAGAACGCATCTAGCACTTAACTCAAATTTTCGAAAGGTGTAGGAAATATGGTATATCCTTAAATCCAAAGAAAACCATTTTCGGCGTCGAGGAAGGTAAGTTGTTAGTTCATATTATATCCCAAGAAGGTATTCACATAGACCCTGAAAGGATTAGAGCCATAGCTCAACTTCTGTTACCCCCCCATAACAAGGAAGCTATGAAATACTTTTTCGGGCAAACAATTTTGTGAGGAAATTCACTCCCAATTTTGCGGAAATCATCAAACCCTTACAAAAGATGATTCACAAAGATACCAAATTTAAGTGGGATGATGAATGAAAGGATGCTTTCACCAATATTAAAACTGCCATATTCCAGGCCCCTGTGCTACGAAGTCCCGATTTCAATAGGGATTTCTTCCTCTATACTTTCGCCTCTGACCAGTCGTTAGCTACAGTATTGACTCAGAAGGATGATGAAAACAATGAATCTCCGGTGTCTTTCATGAGCACTAATCTCCAAGGAGTCGAGCTTAACTATCCTGCTATTGACAAAAATGACTATGCGGTTTACAAGGCAGTAAAACGCTTCAGGTCTTACATCCTCAAGAACCACACCAAAGTGATTGTGCCTCACCCTGCAGTCCAATCCTTGTTTACTAAGCAAGAGATGGGGGAAATAAGAGGGAACTGTATGGAAGTAGTCCAAGAATTTGATCTATATATAAAACCTGCCAAACTTGTTAAGGGGAAAGGGTTGTGCAAACTCCCAGCTGAAGCCTAGGACCAAGCAAATGAAGATTCCAGATGGGAGAATGAAATGGAATTATGGTGTAGTGAAGCTTCATACATTTCCACAGGGCTTGAGTCTTGGTATAAGAATCTAACCTACCTCCTACACCATGGGGCTTGCCCAAAAAATATCAACCCCAGGGAAAGGAGAGCTCTCATGTTAAAATTTGCATAATACCGCCTCATAAATTTGGTACTCTTCCGGATTAATTATGATGGAGTACTCTTAAGATGTCTCGAACGTGAAGATGCAGACAAAGTACTGAAGGAACTCCATGATGGCCCTATCGGTGGGCATTCACAAGAAACACCACTGCTCATAAGATACTGAGAGCTGGTTACTATTGGCCCACCTTGTTCAAAGATGCCCATACCTATGCCAGAAACTGTAAAACTTGCCAAGTAAGCACCGAGAGGGAGAAGAGAGCAACAATCCCACTCTAGCCAGTAATTGTCTCTAGGCCTTTTGAGAAATGGGGGTTAGATATCATAGGAGAAATCACATCAAGCTCTTCAAAACAACACAAGTACATTCTGACTGCCACTGATTACTTCACAAAATGGGCAGAGGCTATCCCTTTGACTCATGTAAATGAAAAAGTAGTGATCCAATTCATAGAGCAACAACTAATCACGAGGTTTGGTGTCCCTTCTGTCCTGCAAATTATTACCCACAAGGAAACAGGGTGGCATAATCGACTAATAAGAACCTAATAAGGATACTAAAGAAGACAGTTGCGAATAACTGAAGGAATTGGCATAATCTATTCCATAACGCTTTATGGGATGATAGGGTCACACCCAAAGAATCCATAGGAAATTCCTCATACTTCCTAGTTTATGGACATGAAGCTATTCTCCCAAATGGGATTTATCTTCCATCTCTTCAACTATCCCAAGATTCCAATGGGGATCCCTCCTCGGTCGTACAACAAAGAATTGATACCCTGCTCATGCTAGAAGAAGAGAGAGAAAAGGCTAAGTTGGAATTCATAGCTCACCAACAGGTAGTGAAAATATGGTTTGACAAGCATAAGGCCAAAGAGAAGGACTTCAAAGTAGGGGACCTAGTCCTAAGGTGGGACATAGTGAATGAACCAAAAGGGAAGCATTCTAAGTTTCAGAATATGTGGCTTGGACCTTTCCAGGTGGCTCAGAAGATTGGGGCAGGCACTTATCGATTGCAGAATCTGAGGGGGGAACCTAATGCCCTCCCAGTGAATGGTCAAGACCTAATTTTTTTTTTTCAATAATTAAAACCAAATAAAAAAATAAAAATAAATATGTGTTTTTATGTTTTGTTTGAGTGTTTTCATAATCACGAAATACTTTTTGTTTTTGTTTTCTTTAGATTTATGGTTTTTTCTGGTGCTTTTGAAAGGTGCGTTTAGAAAAATAGTGGTTAACCTTAAGTCATGCGACATAACAAACTCTGTTCCAAACTCATCGCTCACATAAAACTCGAGAAACATCAAGGAACTTGTGGTTGCTTTGGGGGGTCCTCTATCTAACCTGTGTAAATGAACAACTTCGGAGAAATGTCTGAAGTGTCTGCTCGGTGGTTTGGTAAGACCTTAAGGGAAGGAATGAAAGATGGAAAGGACTACATGAACACAGAATACAAAGCTAGCAAAGGATCCACCTTAACCATCTCACCTTTCAAAATAAACATACATCATTCTCTCCCACTCGCTCAGGGCATCATGATGAAATAAAATTGATATTATCAAAAGAGTGAACACTAGGAGAGGGTATGCATATATCTTTGTCGGGTCTATAGACGCTCGTTGGCAGCGGAGCAAGGTCTATGATGTCAGGGTGACTCTGTTGGGGCTATGGATGCTCACTGGCAGTGGAGCGACACCAAAGAAAGTGAGTAGAGGTAACTAAAGGCTTCACACCAACGAATTATTTGCTAAACTTTTGTAAAAAAGAGCACGAGTCAGGTTTACAGGAAACAAAGGAGGAATAAAGGTTAAAACTCCACAAGCAGACCCAGAAGCATCAACCTAAGAAGTTCAAAATGCAAGGGTAAAAGAGGCTCGGATTCAAAAACAATTAAGTTCTCCACCTGCTTTTGTATTAGCCGAGCCCTGAGGAAGGAACAAAGATTCTACTTTCGCCCAGTGACTCACCATTTGCTTAGCACTCAATACACCCTAAAATTCTACGTCAAATTTCACTTTTGGGTACCACTTGATCTCTTGTGAATGTCTAATTCAATCTTAGTATGAAAATGTTTCCTTTGCTCATCTTCTGTTTTTCATTTTAAGCCTTTCAAAGTTGTTCAGGCAAGCGAAAATCATCATGAATTAACAAAGACTAACATTTGATTAACGAACTGACAACTGAAATTTCTCCCCGACGCGCTAAAGTATTTCAACATCGGGAAGGATTAGACATGACGAATTTCTCCCGAGAACACCAAAATAGCCAAGCCCTGACCTCCATCGACGTCGACAGATGACAATATTAATTACGCAACAGGCGCTATGCAAGAATTTCACCGATGACCGACCCTCGCCAGTGTCAGGAAGTTTTGAAGAGAGTAAGCATCACGCGAGTAAAGGAAGGATATCATTGATCGTCGACTGCCGAAATATTTTCGTCATCGGGAGTTTCAAAGGATGATAAACCTCGAAGAAACTACGGGTTGATTTTTGAACTGTCGATTCCCGATACTCACCGACGTCGGTAGTCGCAATATCTAGCTCAATTTAGCGCGATCGACGTAAATGAAGTCCCAAGTGTAACCCTTACCCACGAGCTGAGTTCTAGGTTTTCTTTTAATAAGCCCCAAGTTAGTAATGCCACGTTGACATCATTCGGCATCAGAATTTTCTAAAGGAAAATATCAATGAACTTACAAAATAAATCAGGACAACGGTAATTACAAAATCAGATAATTATGAGAATCTTGAATAAGAACACGGTATATTTATGCACAAAGAGGAAACACGATGCTTTCAACTGCTACGACTAGAATCTGTTCAGGAAAAACATTTTTGAAATTTCATATATTAAGGTTCTCGCCGGGCTTAGGTTACATATATGTAAACACTACCAACACCTTGGCCAATCGACCCGCTTACATCAAGAACGTGAAAATTCTCACAACAAACAGGAAAAATTATCAAAACATATGTTACTTCCGAGAATACAAAGCAAGGGTCCACCTATCATGTATCTCATGCACATGGATCTTCTCCCGGACTGCTCAGTGTGCCTTGCAATGATCTTATGTTCTCCTCCTCCATCATCCTTTGTGTTTCGTGCAACTGCACAATCATATCTTGTGCTTCCCGAAGTTGCCTCTTGAGCCAATTTGTGCTTCCTTTGCGACTTGGTGGTGCTGATACCTCTTGGTTCTATGCCGCCAATTGTCTCCACAATTCTCTATTTTCTTGATAAAGTTCGACTATGGAAAGTTGTGCCTACCGCAGCTGCTAATTGGGGCTTTCAACGTTATAACCGGATACCCCCATCCTTCGCATTCGGCTTCTGATTCCTCGACTGGTAGTCTCGATAGGATTTAGCCGGATAACATGCATCATGAACTTCTCAATGGTTGGGTTTGCACTAAGATCAATCAAGATGTGTCTTCCTCCTACTTCCTTATTTTTTCTAGGCCTTCCCCTCCTTCGCTGTGTCGGATTTTGAGAGGGCGTGGCCTCCAACCTGTGTCCTTCAGTCGAAATTTTCTCCACTTTGACCTCCGCTTGAGGCTCTGGCATCATTTCAGAGTAGAGGTAAGGACCTCCTTTTGAAATCTCGAAGACACTCGATGACAATAAGAAAGATTCCCAGGCATGTTGGGGTTTGGACTTGGCGTTCCAGTTGCCTCGCGCATCCCGTCTCGTGTTTTGAGGGGATCCCATGGAGCGATAGCGTGTGCATGCCTAGATGTGTGTGACTGGATGAAGGGCCATGAAACATGGTATGATAGAATTGGACTCGCAAGACCAGTCCCTACTTGTATACAAACTCGACCGATGCGTAGAACCCACACAAAACATCTAATATTTATAGCAGAGCGGAGCAATGAGACAGAACGTGTCAAGGAATTCTCATACATTATGACGAGATGTTTTGAAGAATTAATGCATCATGTCTGCACAACGAATATGATCCAGGATGTGTGAAACATAGCCGATAAGAGTTCCAGAGAATATACGGTACAATCATTTCCAATCTCTTTAATCTTCCTAGCCTCCAATATTGGTGAATGATGGTTGACACACTTGGTGATACAACCTCTGGGGTAACAACTTTATGGGATGAAAGGTTCTGGTAGATGAATTATTTTTCTTTCCATTATCTCATTGCATATGTGTTTTTCTTTCTAGTAGTTAGTATCTCAGACAGTAATTGGATGATCACATGGTTAATGTATTAGTACTAGGCCTGTGGTATAAAATTGTCATCTGGATGCTTGAGCAGCGGGTTATCCCAAGTTCAACCTCTTCCCCTTAATTAAGCTTAATTCCATTTTTGTTGCCAAGTTGGTTTATACGAGCTTACATCTCATATCGGTCCCACCCAAGAGAAAATATACAAAGGGGAATATTCCAAACTGAAGGAAGAGCCTTCACAAGAAAACGTAAAGCCCATCGATAATTTGGCCGGATCGCAAGATCTGGAGAACCATTCCACTATTAAACGTCGCATAGTCTAATTGGGCCTTGATGACGGGTTTGGTTCTTACTGTTGAGTCAAGGGATTTAATACCTATCAACAAGACCATCATTTTCTTAGAGGGGAGGAATTATTCAAATTTTAGGGGGTATATGTTCTAAATTCAGATGCAAAAGTCATAAATCTATAAAGCTAATATATTGTCCATGCGGATCAAAGAGATGCCCACCTCCTCATTAATTAATTGAGCTAATAGGTTGCCCATATTGGTCAAAGAGAGTCCCACCTCTCCATTATTGTATTGGATTTTATTTTCCACTGCTTAGTTAGTTGGGTAGTTAGATCTAATATCATAATAACAGAGACTCATTTAATGAGCTATTTCCATTATTGTATCGGGTTTTATTTTCCACTACTTAGTTAGTTAGGTAGTTAGATCTATTATACTAATAATAGAGACTCATTTAATGAGCTCTTTTTACTTTGTCCAATGGACCATTTTGTAATGCTATATAAAAGGCCTAGCAAGTCTTCTCATAATATCAAGTTACTCATTTTGGATTCTCTCATATTTTCTATTGTTCATTGTGAGATTAATTAGCTCTGAGTGATTTACTAGTAATTAGTTTTAGAGGTGAGGCTCTTCTTTGAGCCTCACCTCCCATGTATTTCATTTACATGTTTTTTTTGTCCATGCTTCTTTTCATGCAATATTGGCATGTCTAAGTGCCTCCTCTCTCGGCATTCAAGCCATCTATATCTCATCCCCCGAGATCCGGATCAATCATCTTTACATTTCTATGTATATTTGTCTCCATCATGAGATCGAAGTTTTGTGGGCCCATCCCTTTTCTTAACACAAACAACATCTGTATTGTATTTGTCTTTAGATTGTATATTTTAATCTTTTATAATTAATTACTGCAAAAAAATTCTTAATAAAAACAAAAAAGATACAATGGCACAAACACACATTACATAGATATTTTACCTTGGAAACCCAAACCAGGAAAACCGACAACCTATTTAGAGTCGCACCTCTAATATTTTTTTCATCATCTTATTCATTGTTTACAATAAAATATGTATATAATATCCCGTGGCATCCAAACCCCTAATCCATTGACCCAGATTAGTTAGCAACCCTAATTCCTTAACCAAAATTGGAAAACTATTTGCAAAAACCATGTATTGAAAAATTGTCAAAAACAAACGCAAAAAACCACCAATTTTTTTGGGGGGGATCCCCCCTCGAACCCCCTTACAACCCCTCCCCACCTCCACTCCTATGCTTTGGGACCAATCTTGAAAATAATATAACACATACCCAACATTCTCCCACTTGTTGTTTTCTTTTCATACAAGGGGTTACAGGATTACATAGTGAACAATCTAGGGAAAAAATGCTTATAGATCCTCTACACCAAGAAAAATTCTTACTGCTAATATATTTTGTTAATGAATCTACAACATTCTTCAAAGTGTCCACCGTCATTAGAAACACCTTCTTGTTTTCAACCCTGTACCTCACAAAGTGATATTGAACATCAATATGATTTGGCTTTGAATGATAAGCCATGTTCTTCACTAGGAAGATTACACTTTGACTATCACAACCTATCTTACAACTTGTTGTACTAACCCAATACTTGAACACAATCTCTGTAACCATACTTCTTCCTTGCTTGCATGAGTGGATGCCATGTATTCAACTTCTGTAGTTGAGAGTGCCACTACAAAATGTCTTTTGCTCATCCAACTGATTGGTCCCCCAAACTGATTAAATATATACATGGTTGTAGATCTTTTACGATCTATATCTCCAGCCCAATTTGCATCCACAAATCCATGTATTTCCAACACTTTTTCCAATTCTGGTCTTCCTTGGTAGCACAATCCATAACTAGTAGTTCCACACAAAGACTTGAAAACCCTCTTTACTGTTGTCCAATGCTCCTTCCCTTGTTTTGACATATATTTGCTCAAAAATATCACTACATGTGCAATGTTCAGTCTAGTAGAAACCATTGCATACATCAAACTTCCAACCACTATGGTGTATGGAACACGAGACATGTCCTCTTCCTCTTCTTGTGTCTTGGGACACTAATCCACATATAACTTTACACCCATAGGAATAGGAACCTTGATCGATTTACATTCCTTCATATTAAACCTATGTAATATTGTTTCGACATATTTCCTCTAATTTAACTATAGTTTCCTATTTTCCCGATCTCTTTTAATTTCCATGCCCAAAATGAAATTTGCAATACCCATAACCTTCATGTCAAATTTAGAGGACAATTGAGTTTTCACTTCCTGGATAATCTCCTTGTCGTTTCCTATCAACAACATATCATCCACATACAATATTAAATAAATAAGATGATCACCAATTAATTTGAAATACACACAATGATCCACTTTGCTCCTTGTGAAGCTAAGACCCAACACAAAAGTATCAAAATTTTGATACAATGTCCTTGGTGATTTCTTTAACCCATACAAGGACTTTTTCATCTTGCATACTAGCTCTTTCTTTCCCTTCACTGCAAATCCTTCTGGTTGTTTCATGTAAATTTATTCTTCTAGATCCCCATGTAGGAAAGTTTTCTTTACATCCATCTGTTCTACTTCAAAATCAAACACAACAACAACATATAAAATAAATCTAATATAAGTTAACTTGGAAACATGAGAACAAATTTCACCTAAATCAATTCCCTCTACCTGAGAATAACCCTTTGCTACTAACTAAGCTTTGTATTTCTCCACTTTTCCTTCTACTTTCAACTTCTTTTTAAACACCCATTTGTTTCCAATGGGATTTCTTCCCGCCGACAACTCCACTAGATCCCAAGCCTCATTCTTGTCCAAGGCTTTCATTTCTTCAACCATAGCCTTTTCTAGAGTTTTCCATCCTCTGAATTCATTGCCTCCCTAATAGTTTTAGGATCATCTTCAGTAATAAACAAAGAAAGATTTGAATGGAAATCAAGTGGAGTATACCTTTCTGGTTTCCTTCTTTCTCAAACCGATCTGCTTAATACTGGAGTATGATGATCTTCTTCTTCTTAATCGTTTTCATTTGTAGAGTTTGATTCATTATCCTTCAACTCAAACCCTATTTTCTTTGGTTCTTCCTTCCTTGGTAGGAATTCCTATTTGACAACATCTTTGTTTTCCCTAAACACCACATCTCGACTACACACTACCTTTTTAGTTTTTGGGTTCCAAAGCTTGTAACCTTTCAGACCATATTTACACCCAATAAAGATACCTTGAGATGTGTTAGAGAGGGTTTCTTACCAATCCATACTTTGTGTGAATTATTTTCATCCAATGTTGATGAGGGTGGTCAATTGACCAGGTAACATGCATTACCCACTACCGTTGTCCAAAATTTATGTCCTAACCGACACCACTGAGCATGCACCATGATTTTTCCATCAATGTCATGTTCATCCTTTCTGCAACTCCATCCTAATAAGGTGTATATGGAGTAGTATTTTTCTTGCTATACCACACTTCTTACAGAATTCTTCGAATGCATTTCCACATAAATCTCCACCATTATCTGTCGTCAACACCTTAATTCTTTTCTTTATTTGATTCTCCACGAGAGCTTTAAAATCTTTAAATTTGTCGGAGACTTCTGATTTCTTCCCAAGGAAATATATCCATGTATTCATCAAGAATTCACTATAAATGAGACATAATACATAGATTTTCCCAGTGATGGAACTGGCGCAAGTCCAAACACATCACAATGCACTAACTATAAAATTTCATTTTCCCTCATTTCACCAAAGGGGAATATTACCTCTTTGGGCATTATGATTTGATATTTATTGAGTTCTCTTGTGGCCAACGTTTTAGTGAGGGTTTTGGGAAAAACCCTTCCAACGCAAGTTTAGTTTCAGTGGTGCAATACTTACCCTAGCTAGACAAAGGAGAGTTCATTTGGAGTCTTTGTCCTGTAGTATTTTATGAATATCTTGAAGTATACTGTAGCAAAGCAGTGGGAGGCTTGGAGAGCTTCAGTTTCTAAGTTGGCATCATAATAGATTTCCTTGTGTGTTTTGTAGCAGATTGTGTAGCTGCCTAGCAGTCAATGGTTTATATTCATAGTCTTGTTTTGCAGTTGTTTTTACCACTAGAGATATTTGTATTGTTGTTTCCATTCATAATAAGATGCCATATTATTCTGCTCTATTTATGTGTACTTGCCACGTGTTTGATAATATTTCTCATTGAACAAATTATTGTAAGGGTTTCATATCATTTTCACATAAGAAGAATTAACAATTTGGGTCAAGGATATTACAATGGTATTAGAGCTGGTGATCTTCCCAGCCTGTGATTGCATCAGAGCATTTTCCTTAGCCATTTTTTTTGCAGAATTTGTTTGGAAGAAAAAGGGGACGACGCACTTCAGGCTCAAATATGAAACTTTATGAGAAACATTTGCCAAAAAAAAATGGGTATTTGAATTCCTCTTGGAAAAATACCCAATTTCAAAAAATAATCAACCGAAACGAAGTCCCAGAACTAAAGTTATCATCATTTTAATTTCGAGAGTCTTTCAAGGTTTTTCTGGAAAAAGACGCACGATTTACAATGAGGGGAAATAGTGGGAAGGAAATCAGATTGTATGCATACAATGGTTATTCTTCCAACCTGTAATGCCGAGGAAGAAGGCGGGTGGAGGACAACCCTCTAAAATATCACCAGAGAGGAAGTCAGAAGAAATCCCATCAGAATCAGAACCAGAAGGAAGTATGGGAAACTAGGGTGAAGATAAAGTCCAACAATTATTGGAATCTATAGTTGTAGGACAACTACAAAAGAATGCTAGCGAACAAAATACAACACTCATATTCCAATACAGAGTGGCTCACTGACATGTAGCAGTAAAATACCAAGGCCATCATTATCACAATTTCTTAAGGAGCAATAGACATAAGTTCCAGAACAACAGGACCAGGATAGTGATCCCCTTAAGGGTTACGAAGAGTACCTAGCCACACCAGAAGGTTTCTAGGAAGCATTTTCTTTCCAAGACTATTATAATGATAAATATAAGAACAAACCAAGGGAGTGGAACAAAGCAATGCAGTACCAACACAACTATGATCTTATGTGTAGGGTGGGTAGGTTAACTATTCCCTCTTTCGATGGATCAACTAAGAGTTTAGCTAGCTATTGGGTGCAGAATATGGACACTTACCTCCATCTCAACCCAATGAACGAGGCAAAGGTAATCAATATTTCCACCTTACATTTGGATGGGGAGGCTCATGAATGGTCGCATCATGGGTTGGTCACCCTTGGAGATGCTAACATTACATCGTATGTAGAATTCACCCAGAGGGTGATGGATAGGTTTGAAAGGAAGGATCTTGAAATTCATTTCAGTGAGTTATCCTAGTTGAGACAAATAGGTACACTGGAGGCATTTATCATAGATTTTCAGAGGTTAAATGTCAAGGTGACTGATATCTTAGAACAAAGGTCAGTGATGCTATTTATAGAGAGGTTAACTGAACCTTTAAAGGGTTGGGTTAAGTCTTTTAGGGTACCCACATTATAGGATGCCATCAAGAAAACTCATGATATGGTAGACACAATGGTTAAAAGGCCCCAATAAAGACCTTCATTCCTCAGAAGGGGCAGGTGACAAATTTTCCCCAACAGACATGGACAGGGAAAGACAGGTTGGATGAAGACACTTAGAGAGATATTAGAAGAAAGAAACTATGATTTATTTGCAAGGATCCATGGGAGCCAGGTCACTGATGTATGTGCAAGGGAAAGGTCCATTATATTAAAGTATTATCTAATGAAGAAGATGAATGTGAGGAGAAGAACCCAAACAATACAGATGAGGGTCAGAACAATGGTGAGGTACCACACCTTGAAATTCTAGAACATGCACCATTACAAGAAGGGGTCAAGAAGGTGACCATAACCACATTGTTAGGAGTCCCTAGGTACTATACCTTCTGAATCAGGGGCATTATGCAGGGAAAAAAAGTTACATCACTGATTGATCGAGGGGCCACCATAATTTCATAGATGCAACATTTCATAGAGAATGTGCACTGACTACATGGCTCTAAACAAGAAGACTATTAAGAACAACTACCTGATACCAAGGATTGATGAGCTAATAGATGAGCTACATGGAGCAGTGTATTTTTCGAAGATTGATCTTCGATTAGGATACCACCAGATCAGGGTGAGAAAGGATGACATCCACTAAACAACATTCCGATGTCACTATGGTCACTATGAGTTTGTGGTCATGCCCTTTGGGTTGACTAACGTACCAGCTACCTTCCAGTCGTGTATGAACCATATATTCAAAACATAGTTGCGAAGGTTCCTATTGTTTTTCTTTGACGATATTCTGATCTACAGTAAGATGTGGAAGGAACATTTGGGGCATATGGATGATATTCTCAACATTATGGAGGAACAATTGTTTTTTTCCAAGGAGGAAAAGTGTGAATTTGGATTGACAAAGATCCTATATTTAGGGAACATAATAGGTGTTGAGGGAACGAAGGTGCATCAAGAAAAGATCCAGAAGATCTTAGATTGGACTACCCATAGTTCGATCAAAAAGTTGCAAGGATTCTTCAAGATATGTAGCTATTATAAATGATTTGTGAAAGGGTTTTCACAACTTGGGGCACCGCTGAGAGATATGACAAAAAAGGGAGAATTTAGGTGGATTGAGGAATCACAAGAATCATTTGACCGAATGAAGAAGGTAATGATCACTTTCCTGGTACTAACATTTCCAAATTTCTCTCAGCCATTTGTACTGGAGTGTGATGCATCCGAAGAAGGGATAGGAACGGTATTGATGCAAAACCACCATTCCATAGCTTTTGAGAGCAGGAAGTTGAGGGAACTAGAAAGGCTCTACTCCATCTATGATAAGGACATGTTGGATATTATGAATGCACTGTCCAAATTATGACAATACCTATTGGGAGGACATTTTGTAGTGAGGACTGACCACAACAACTTGAAATACTTTCTGGAGCAAAAGGATTTGAGCGAAAAACAACATAAGTGGGTGAGTAAGTTACAAGCCTATGACTTTGATATTGAATAGGTTAAGGGAAAGAATAATGTAGTTTTCAATGCCCTTTCCAGGAGGCCTTTAGCCTTTTCTCTTATAGAGGTATCAACATATTGGAAGTCTACCCTCTTGGTGGAATATTCCAAAAATACATTCACCCGTGAGTTGATGGAAGGTACAACCAAGATGACAGATACATAATAGTGGATGATATCATCTACTACAAGGAGAGGATATATCATGTCCCCGAATCCATGCTCAAGGATAAGATCTTGAGGGTAGTTCATGCTTCCCATTTAGCCTACCACCCATGATACTTGAAGACTTATAGACATGTGAGAGAGAGATTCTCATGGAAGGGTATCAAGAAGGATGTACTACGATATGTGAGGGAATGCATGACTTGTCGACAAAACAAGTCAGAAATGACACACCCAACAAGTTTACTCCAACCACTACCTATTCCAGAGAGGAAATGGGAGAGCATTTCCATGGATTTCATTACGAGTTTACCAAAAGTTCAGGGCAAGGAATGTATTTATGTGGTGGTAGACAAGTTGACCAATTATGCACTATTTTTTTCCTTTCTTTCAAAATACAATGCATCTTAGGTGGCGAATATATTCTTTAAAGAAGTCTTCAAACTCCATGGTCTTACGAGGAACATATTCAGTAACCGGGATATTAGGTTTCTCAATGCATTTTGGCAAGAGACATTTAGGTTATCTGGGATGGAGTTGACACCTAGTACTATCTATCACCCCTAGACAAAAGGATAGACCGAGATAGTGAACAAATAGGCAGAAGTGTACCTAAGGAAATATGTGTCAAGACAACAATGAGCATGGATAAAATGGTTTCATCTCGGGGAGGATTGTTACAATACCACTCATCACATGTCCATCGATATGAGTCTATTCAAGGCCCTATATGTCTATCATGCCCAATCATTTGTATATTTGACATTTGGATAGAGCAGGGATCCCAAGGCCAAAGACTGGTTGCAGGAAAGTCATGACATATTGAGGATCCTAAAGGAGAATTTGCAAGTTGCTCAGAACCAACATAAGGTGTATGTAAATAGGAATTGGGTGGAGCGCAATTTTGAGGTTGGGGACCTAGTCTTTCTTAGGCTACAACCTTACCGACAGTCTTCACTGAAGAAGAGTGGTGCATAGAAGTTGAAACCTCATTTTTATGGACCCTATAGAGTGATTAGGCGAGTTGGAGAGGTGGCATATGAGTTGGAGCTACTAGAGGGAAGTAAAATCCACAACATATTCTATGTTTCATGCCTAAAAAAGGCTTTGAGCCAACATGTCACTGCTTCAACAGATCTTCCTCCGTTAAATGAGGAAGGACAATTGGTTTTGGCACTTGAAAGGATTATGGATGTACAAGAATGGAGACTAAGAAGAATATTTATTCAAGAGTACCTGGTCATATGAAAGGGGTTGCCTGCAAAAGATGTTACATGGGAAGGTGAATAGATTTTATAGCACCCTGATATAAAATTGCTTGAGGACAAGCAATTTATGGAAGGGATGACCGTAATTTCCCCCTCCAATTGATGAATCATTAGCCTACACGACTACTGTAGGCTATAATCAAAAAATAAAAAGGAGAGTCAAAGTATCAAACCCTAAAGAGATATTAAATAAAATAAATAATTATATTTTAATCAAGCGAGGGTTTGATTTGGTCAAGAAGGAAGATCTAGAAGAATTAGAGAAGAAGAATAAATAAAAGGGGAGCCTACCTCTTTGGGAATTATGATTTGATATGTATTGAGTTCTCTTGTGGAAAAAAAATTTGTTATGGTTTTGGGAAAAACCATTCCAACACATGTTTAGTTTTGGTGGTGCAATACCCACCCTAGCTAGATAAAGGAGAGTTCATTTGGAGTCTTTGTCTTGTGGTATTTTATGAAGATATTGAAGGATACTGGAGCATAGTAATGGGAGGCTTGTAGAGCCTCGGTTTCTATGTTGGCATCATACCAAGTTTCCTTGTGTGTTTTGTAGCAGATTGTGTAGCTGCCTAGCAACCGATAGTTTATATTCCTAGTCTTGTTCTGCAGTTGTTTTTACAACCGCTAGAGATATTTTTATTGTTGTTCCCATTCATAATAATATGCCACATTATTCTTCTCTATTTATGTGTGCTTTGCATGTGTTTGATAATGTTCCTCATTGAGAAAATTATTGTAAGGGTTTCATATCATTTTCACATAGAAAGAATTAATAATTTGGGTCAAGGATATTACACATAGTCTTTTCTCCAGATACTGTAGGAGTTTTTTCTTCTTTAGCTCCAGTATCAAGAACAATGGAACTATTGCACCTATCACTAATACTGCTTCCTTGCAACTTATATAGAGTTCCAATTTGAACTCCCTTCAACAACACCATTGCTCCTCGAACCATCTTGTAGGTTTCTTTCTCAAACATTGTTTTTACCCCTGCATCGTCCATTTCGCTTACACAAATAAAAATTTTGGCCAATCTTGAGATGTGCAGAAAACCAAGGAGTGTTCTAATCCATCCATCCATGAGATTCAACTTGATTTTTTTGCATCCTATGATTTTGGATGTCGAGTCATCACCTCCATCATACCTTTCATATTCAGAGAACCACTCCCTGTGGGGAGTCATATGAAATGATGTGTCTGAGTCAACCAACCATGCCTCATGATCTGCATGTGTGCTTGAAGAAGCCAAGTACACATCCCCTCCTTCTTCCATGGAGTTTTTCACTTATGTACAAGGAGAATATTCAGATCCCTTCCCTCTCTCAAAACTTTTGGATCTAAATTCCTTCTTCCAGTGCCATTCTTTTCCACATCTCCAACATACATTTACAAACTTTTTGGGAGATTTAGATCTACCCTTAGATTTAGATCTCCCACTTTAGGACTTAGATATATTTCCTTTTTAGGAGAGTCCTCTTGCAAATAATGCATCTGTGCACTTTCCTTCCATGTTCTTCCACTTCATCTCCTCTGACAACAAGGATGCAACCACATCATCGAAACTTAAAGTAGTTTTATTACTATATATGGCCACAACCAAACTATCCCACGAGTCTGGTAAAGAGCACAATAAATTGATACACTTATCTTCATCATAAATATTGATATCAACACATAATAACTGACTTACCATTGTGTTGAAGGTGTTTAGATGCTCTGTCATTGAGTCTCCATCATTCATCCTCAGGTTATACAACTTCTTCCGCAGGAACAATTTGTTTACCAGGGACTTAGACTAATACAAAGTCTCCAAATTATTCCATAAATCCTCGGTCGTAGGTTCTCCTGACACATTCAATAATACTAAATATGAGAGATACCAACGATCCATTTATATTTGTCCACCAATATATCTTCCATATTGAGCTTCCACAACTCAAAAATTTTCCCATTAGATTTCTCGATCTATATTTTCAAACTACTCGCAATTTATTTTCACCCGAAGAATCGATACCATAGATCTCCCACTGTAACACAGATTATCACAAACCCGAGCCAAACCTCTGACCACAAAGACGTCCCCCTGAAGCCAATAATTTCTTTGATACCAAATGTAGATTTGAACCTTGCACAATTAATTACTACAAATAAATTTTTAATAAAAACATAAAAGATACAATGACACACATACACACACACACACACATTACACATATATTTTACCCTGGAAACCCAAACCGAGAAAACCAACAACCTATTTAGAGACACACCTTTAATATTTATTCATCATATTCTTCATTTTTTATAATACAATATGTATATAGGATCATACGACATCCAAATCCCTAATCCATTGAATCAGATTAGTCTATGTCTCTAATTCCTTAATCGGAATTAGAAAACCATGTGCCAAAAAACCTCCAAA
>JASDQU010308756.1:59337-74141 GCA_032191745.1 Picea mariana
TGGTTGAGGGCATGTTGTTTCTTTCCCCATTCACTGTTGAGTCTACATTTTTAGTGGATATGTTTCCATCCTTTGACTTCATTTTATCCATAATAGTTTTGTCAAGCCTTACTACCAAATCATACTTATGTCCAAAATAATCAAGGCCACACTTAGCAACCACATTACAAAGTTCTTGCACTTTGAGAGTATGTGCCATTGTTACCGAGTCATCCTTTTTGAAAGTATTGCTATCTTTGTCATCTTTTTCGAGGGATTACTTATTTGGTAGCTTGTGCCTTTTCTCTCCACCCACTGATGAATCTGTATTGTTTTCATCGATGGAATTATTTTTACCGTTATTTTCCTCTCTCTTCTTATCCACTTCCATGTTTGACGTCTTAGGATGGGGATCATTTCTATCCTTTGAGTTCAGTTCATCCATAATAGCAACATTAAGTCGATCTTCCAGATCAAAATTTCATCTAGACGTATCAAGGCCACACTTGGAGAGCTCATCGTGAAGATCTTGCACTTTGAGCTTATATGGATGATTGGGTTCCATTAGTGACACTTCAGATTTCTTTGAAGGAGACTCACACATACTTCTTGGTGACTCATCCAAATTTCCATTTTTAGATTAGCGTGGACTCTCCAGATTATCAGGGCTACTATTCCCATTCACTATTGCTTCAAGCTCTATTCTCATTTCATTGTAATTTATACTGCACTCTGCTAATCCTTTGTTCATTTTGTCAATTTTGGCATCCAACAAAGTATTTATTATCGCAATTACTTGACTTACAAGGACTGCACAAAATTCTTTAATACCTTACCTCAATTACAACGTAGAGGGAGTGTTGGCAACATTGGTGAGTGCGGAAGACATGGTTTCTAGCCCCATCTTGGATCTGATACCAATTGCAAGGAAGCATGTGATATATAAGAATTTAATATTCAATATTCATTTATTTATTATTTGATTTCCAAATAGGTTTACAATAGCGTGCACAAATACACAAGAATGAATATAGTCACATCTTTAGACAATGAATGTGACTTAACATTGACGGTATAACTCATACAAACAACATTAAACGTAATATACAATACATCAACCAAATTTCTATCTTAAAATAGTCTATTGAATAAAATCAGCTAGCATATCAAGTCTACCCTCTTCTTCCTACTTTTCTCTCTTTTAAGGATTAGGTTTAGGTCTCCCCCACTACCATTTACCCTATGAGAGGGTCATTGTTCATAATATTCACCCAATGGTCCTTCCTATTATGATAATACCCATATAAATTTACAAAATGAATGTCTTTGTTCAAATCATTTATAAATAGGGTGCATATTATTATTGATTCAATTTAATCATCTTGGCCCATTGCTTCTTCCTAAATTCCTTCCTTTTGTTATGAATGGTGGAGTTATTTTTTGGGACTACTTTCAAGAGGAAGGGAAAATTATCACTCTTGGACAACTTAGTCCAAAATGAATTCATTGGAATTTCCACGGGGTTGGTGTGTGGAGTAACCATTGTGCTTAATCCCATAGAGATAATTTCTTTCAATAACTCGCATGCCTAGAATTAGGTTGGATCCATCATTTTCCTTTCCTGCACCACTAGGATCAATCAATGAATTGTTTTTTATGTGATGGGGGTTCCTCTTTGAATGGATAAATTAAATGAAAAAGTGAACACCTTCCCTGAGTTCAAGGGTTTCCTTACACACCACCTTACCTTGTACTATACACTAATATCACCATACCATCCTTGTTCTATCAAATGTTTGCAATTAATGGATTGGTATCCAAAACCTTCTTGATACCTCTCTATGAGAAAAATCGTAAGATTTGGATTGAGGTTTGAAAGGAACAACCTTAACCTCATTGACTAATCACTCCAAAGGTTATTGCTAGTCACATTGCTCATCATAGTCTAATCTTTCCTCCTTGAACCTTCCCAATCTCTCCTAGGATATGCCTTCAATTCCTTGAGCCAATTTCCCTTTTGATTATTTCATTAAGAGATGCACCCATCCTCTGTGATTTTCTATGTTCCATAGATTGCACCTAATTACCTTTATAGGACATCATTTATGCCTTGGTTATGCATCAATCCACACTCATTCCAAGCTTCCATTGTCTTTGCTTATGATGGGAAGATCAAGCCACCCAATTCTTCCTTTATTGGGTCAACAGGATAATCTAATTGCTGATATTATTCCTCCATAATTACCCTTCCATATACCTTATCTTCTATATATTGGTTGCACGCTAAAGCAATATTTGTTGGTGGAGCAACTATATGTGTGTATGTGTATAAAGCCTAGTTTAATCCTAGCTAAAGTTAAAAAGTCTCATTTGAAAATGAATAACAACATATAGAAATGATAAAGTACTTATTTGAGGTGCTCATCACTACTTATGGGAAAATTTTGTTTGTCTCATAAAGATTGAATCCCTCATCTCACTTGAAATCTAAGTTTAATCATAGAAAAATGACACCACACAAGTACAAGTTAATTTTTATATTGTTCATAGTTGACATAAAAATACAATACAACTTCAATCAAAATTTGAATCATTATTTGACTATCTTTAATATAAAAGAAACAAAATTTTGTTTGTCTCATAAATATTCCCCTCATCTCACTTGAAATATAACTTCTGTCTTATAAAAATGACACTATACAAGTACAAGTTAATTTTTATATTTTTCATAGTTTATATAAAATACAATGCAACTTCAATTGAAATTTGAATAATTATTTGTCTATATTTACTATAAAAGCAACACAACATATATAACACTTTTTCCTTGTTCCAGAGAAAGGGGCCTCATTTTGCTATTATTTACAACTCAATTGGTGTCACTACAACAACAAAAAAATCAAAATTTTAATTGGAAAAAAATTCCAAATGCAAAAAAGTGATATTATTATTCATGCAAAATCAAAACACTAATTGCATGCATGTGCACACTGTTATCAAATAGGATTGTCAAGAGTCATATGGGTTTGTTGAGGATACCTAAGACTGTATCTTTCCCCTGTCCCTCTCCTTTTATAGGCCAAGTCTTGAAGTTTTTCCCCCTTCGACCGATAAAATCGTTTTTTGTTTGCCCTTGTTCATTTGTGCGCCCTGGTTTCCCTTAATGTCCTACCCGAAAGGAGTCTCGACCCCAAGCCCCTTTGTTTTCCCCAAGGGAGAACACTCGCCTCCTTTTTTTGCAGTCACTGGTCTCTCTGTTTACCCAACCCACAACCAAATTGTCTAGGTCCTTATTCACACAGGCCACAACCTTGAGCATGAAGCACAACTTTTAGAGTAGTTTATTTCGGACTTGAAGTGCAAGCAGTAGGTGAATCTAGTTTGTGACGGTGGAGGTCCCTTGTAAATATAGGATTAGCGGCCCTCGGGTATTCAGATTTTCAGAATTGCACGAATTATAGCGCCATGAAAAGAGCCAAGGCCTGAAGCGCCCGAAGTCCCGAAGTGAATCTGGACCATCCATTGGCGGGGACACGCGGTCGCAAATCATTCACTTCAGATTTTTTCCTCCGAGAGATTTTTCATGTTTCACATTAAGAAGTTTCGAAGGCCCAAAAAACCGAAGCGTCGAAGGCCCAAAAGTGAATCTGAGTCGTTGATAAGCAAGAGCCACATGTCCTCAGATCCATAGCTCCAGGTAAAAACACATAGAGTAAGACGAGGTTTTAGATTTGATTTTCTCGAAGACCCAAAATGGATCTCGGTCATCCAAATCTATGATCTACACGACGCCGGATCCAGAGCTCCGAAGGAAAGTGAAGAGGGAAAGGCTCGAAGACCCTAAGGAGATCTCGATCATTGATCGAGAAGGGAGAAAACGGGCTGTTGATCTGGTTGAAGGGGACAAAGTCCAGAAGCAGGAGCATAACCGTCGATTGAAGAGGACAAGAGGATGTGCATCAATAGATCGATAGCTCTGGGTAAAATCACAGAAGGTAAGAAAGATTCGATTTTTTATTTTCCCGGAGCCTGGAGACCCAAAGTGGATCTCGACCGTCCAAATCCAGAAGCCACGCATCGTCAAATCCCAAGCTCCGACGAATTTGCTTGGGGAAAATAAATTTTGACTATTGAGAAGTCCAAAGCTCTGATCCACAAAGGGATCTTAGTCATCGATCTCAGGAGGGCCACGCGTCTTCATATTCATAGCTCCGAGTAAAAGCAACTGAAGGCAGAGGAAGTTTGAGATTTGATTTTCCCGGAGTCTAGAGACCCGAAGTAATTCTCAGCCGTTCAATTCAAGAAGACACACGTCATCAGATCTGTCACTCCAGGAGTTTTACTTCGAGAGTTTTGAAATGAGAAACACACCAATTCCCAAAGAGATGAATCTCGAAGCGTTGAATGGACGATTTAGAGTCCCGAAGAAGCAATCGCAGTCGTCGATCACAAAGAAGATCTGACCGTCGGTCTGAGCAAGGTGATTTCGTCGACTCGGGTATTGGGAAATCTGGAGACAAATGATGTGAAGACTCCCGAAGCGTGAAATCCCGAAGCATCATATGGGATAAGCGTCGAGTCACAACCCAAGGTCATATTGGAGTGAGGCCAAAGTCACAGGGTGCTGATCCTATTCTTCGTGTCCAAGGCTCTTAAAATGCCAAATGTGAAGTCTAATGTATCCCGAAATTGGTGGATGGATAAATTTTAGCAGTGACACCGAAAATGGTAGGACTTTCTCAGTCACAGAACTCATGTAGACCTATGGCCCTGAATTCACATGCTCATTCAACATCATGTTTAATAACAACAAGTGGCCATCCCCTGGTTACCTGGTCTGGTCTCGATCCTGAGGAGATATCAGTTAATGGACGCAGGCCGGTAGTTGAAACCTGGGCTCACTCCATAAATAGAAGGCATGGAGGCCCCAACGCAAAGGTCAAATTTGTCATCCTGAGGCCCCTTGTGGACATATTTTCCTGCAGACCCATGCCGATCTGAGATCGCGTCTGAAAAAGGAATACATGCACAGTTTGGTAGAAGACTGCTCAAATGCAATGCTTTGAATGTAGTGATCAGATCACGCCCTTGGTGGTTGTGGACAATTCAAAGTATAAGTAGGTAGTTTTGATATTTTGTTAAGGTCGTCAACTGGTTGAGCATAGCTCCCTATTTTGTAATGTTTTGATGCCAGAACTGTTCTCTAGTTATGTATTGGATTTGAGTCTTTCATATTAATAGAATTCAACCTCTTTTCATCTCTTTGTAAAAATTGTGCTAAAACACTCGGGCATGGAGGATCTAGTCAAGGGTTGTTATGCTGTTGTAATGTAGGTTTGATTATAGCGGTATCGTGACCATTTTTAGTCAGCTTCCTTGTGATCTTTTCCCCTCTTACACTGAATGTCTCGGGCATGGAGGATCTAGTCAATTTGTTGCAGTTGCATGGTGGTGTAGGTTTGATCATTGTGTTGGTGTGACTGTGTTGTCTGGACATATTTCAGTATTTGAAGCTTGAGATTAAGAGTGATATTGAGTCTGAGTTTTTATTCTCCAAGTTGCTTGAAGGCCCGATGCCCATAATAGTCTTGTCCACCTTTCTTACTAAGTCTTCCCTCTGCTCACACTTAAACTCAATTTACTGCCTGAAGTTAGTTGTGGCCCTCACTTCCCTGTGCATTACTTGTCCATTTCTGTGTTGAAATCATTCTTGTATTGATTTTTCCCCATTTGACCTCCACTCACATAAATCAAACATCCACCAAACATTCTGATGGGTACTGGGCTTATCCTCCCGCAATCTGAGGGTGACTTTCAGTGATAACATCCATGGCGCCATTGCTAGGGAATGAATTGAAGACATTTCCCTGGGATAGAACGACAAAGAGCTTCTGATTCTGAAGGTGGATCAGATATCAGAACCATTGAAGATTGCAAATTGCACCCGACGACTCCACTGTTTCAGTTATGGCTTTGAAAGGCAGACACATGAGGTCTACTCCACAGCTGCCTCTAGAAACACCTAAAGTTGACCCAGAGAAGATTATCCAGAAAGGAAATCTTTCTCGAAGAAGGATTTTAGTTGCTTTCTCAGATTAAAAAGTTCCCTGGGAGAACGATAATGATCAGATCTAGTCTTTGATGGTGAACAAAGGCCAGACACTTTCAGAAAAAATATCATTCACCTGGCGAATCCATGATTAAAGAATCGATTGGCAACTCCACTGGTTTGAGATAGAAAAAATCTTGGCTCGAAGGTTTGCTCCTTTTAATTTCTCTATTGTTCTTGGTTTTCCAAATGTTGATCCTACTGTGGATCAATGGGTTGATTTTTTGCCCATATTTAGAGAACACAGAGATGACAACCTTGCCAAGTATCTCTATGAGTTTCATGAACTCATGCATCAGTGGGAGATACATCATGAGGATGTATTAATGAAGATGTTCATGTTCTCATTAGACAGGGATGCTTGTGAGTGGTATCAATCCTTTCCCCCTGCTAGCATCTCCTCCCTGTGAGAGTTTCATGCATCTTTCAATACTCAATGTCAAAATTTTTATTCCTCTAAGTTAATTCATCATAGTTGTTGTGAGGAATATAGAGATGGTGTTCAGGACATAGTTCATTCTTGCAAAAGCTGTGAGAATGAAGGATATACATCAAAGGATTTGATGGAGCTAGTAAATTTTTTTTCTGTAAGAATAGAGGGATTGGATTCATATTTCGCTTGCTGCTCTTATGAAGAAAATGCAGCGGATATTCTGGTCCTTGAAACAGATGTTCTTGAAATCCCTTCTTATGATGAATAACTGATGTCAGATACTGACCAAGAACAAACAACGTTTGATGGATATCCTAGCGAAGACGACGAAGAGAAAAGCTCTTCCATGCTTCCTGTTTATAGTGATTGTGAAACTGATCATGGGGAGAGCCATGAAGGAGAAAAGGAGGAGCCACATCTCTCGGCTATATTGGCTCAGAATTTTGTCCCTTTCAATTTCTCATCCATATATGGTTATCCACATCCAGTGCCGGCTACAAACGAATGGGATGATTATCTTCCGAGATTCATAACCACATCCAGTGCTGGCTATAAATGAATGGGATGATTATCTTCTGAGATTCAGAGGAAGCAAACATGACCATCCCGGTGAGCACTTATTAAAATTTCATGTATGCATGCTTGAACATGGCTTCTTTCATGAGGATGTCTAGATCAAGATGTTCAATTTTTCTTTAGAAGAAGACGCTCTTGGATGTTGTCTATCTCTCCCTGCTGCTAGTATCCATTCTTTGAAGGATTTTCATGATTCTTTTAATTCATATTATGGGAAGATTTACCTGACTCATCTTATTTTTTATCACTGTTGTAAGAGGTTTGCACTCCATATTCTGCAGGTGATAGAGTGTTCCTCATGTGACGAGTCCGGTGAAGATTTGATTGAGAGAGAAAGCAAGGATGAAAGTGAGTATTTTTCAAATATAGATGAAAATTTTTCTCTCTCTATTTCCCAAGAAGAAGTCCTTCCAGATATGATTGATGATAGCACTGATGATGGAATAACTATGGATGCATTATTTTCTACCCCTAGTACACCTATTGTCTCAGATTTAAAAGAAGAAATGGTTGAAGAAAAGAATCAAGATATTTCTCTTTTCTCTTTGCAAGATAAAAGAGTTATGCGCTCACCTACCCTTGAAGAGTATTTAGAAGCAAAAAGCATAGACTGTCAATCTTCTTATGAAAGCGAAAGATACTACCAAGAGCAACATGATAGAGAGAAAGAGCCATCCATGGATACACATGAAGAGACTTCTTTCTCTAAGCTAGCAGATGTTTTTAGAGAAGACAAATGAAAAATGGAGGAACTAGAGGTGCAATTCATCTCCTGTCTTAAACCTATAAATAAGAAAATATCAACTTGGATCATCTGACCCACATCATTCCTCTACCCACCTGTACACTCTGAGAACCTCGAACAACGGGTAAGAAACAAGGAGGTACAGGAGGTAATTTATTACCAGTCGATCTTTCCTGATTATAAATTTTGTGATCCTGTGGGGTTGTATATGGAGCTGTGTTTTCCAAAAGCATAAAAGCATTGGAGCCTGCAAAATTATTCATATTATCGTCATTTGGAGGTATTGCTAGTTTTCCCATACATGTTTCCTTTGTGTTGTCATACTTCCCTTACCTTTTATGGATTATTTGCAGAAAAGAGAAGAATTTTATTACCGAGCAGTTTGGGTGGCTATGGTCGTAGTTGGCTTTCACCTAGCACTTTGTAAAAATCAGTTAGTCTAGGAGTGTACATAAATAAGTTCCTTCTGGAGCCCATGTTTTCATTTTCATTTTCTAGTAGAGTAGTGTACATATTTCCCTATTTTCTTCAATGAAAGTTTTGAGCCAGACTCCATATCCCAACAACTAAGGCACTAAAACTACGCGTTTTTGGCAGCTCACAGGGAACATGCCATCCCTTATGGAGCCAAATGTTATCAAATAGGGTTGTCAAGAGTCATATGGGTTTTTTGAGGATACCTAAGACTGTATCTTTCCCCCATCCCTCTCCTTTTCGCAGGCCAAGTCTTGAAGTTTTTCCCCCTTCGGTCGATAAAATTGTTTTCTGTTTTCCCTTGTTCATTTGTGTGGCCTGGTTTCCCTTAATGTCCTACCCGAAAGGATTCTCAGCCCCAAGCCCCTCTGTTTTCCCTATGGGCAAACACTCATCTCTTTTTGTTGCAGTCACTGGTCTCTCCGTTTCCCCAGCCCACAACCAAATTGTCCAGGTCCTTGTTCACACAAGCCGCAACCTTGAGCATGAAGTGCAGCTTTCAGAGTAGTTTATTTCGGACTTGAAGCGCAAGTAGCAAGCGAATCTAGTTTGCGACGATGGAGATCCCCTGTGAAGATCAGATTAGCGACCCTCGGGTATTCAGAGTTTCAGAATTGCACTAAGTATAGTGCCATGAAAAGAGCCAAGGATCGAAGCGCCCAAAGTATAGCGCCATGGAAAGAGCTAAGGCCCGAAGTGCCCAAAGTCCCGAAGTGAATCTGGACCATCCATTGGCAGGGACATGCGATCACAGATCATTCACTTCGAAGTTTTTCCTCCGAGATATTTTTCATGTTTCACATTCATAAGTCCCGAAGGCCCAAAAACCCGAAGCGTTGAAGGCCCGAAAGTGAATCTGAGCCATTGATAGCAAGATCCACATGTCCTCAGATCCATAGCTCCGGGTAAAAATGCATGGAGGAAGATGAGGTTTGAGATTTGATTTTCCTAGAGCCCGGAGACCCGAAATGGATCTCGGTCGTCCAAATCCAGGAGCCATGCGGCGCCACATCTAGAGCTCCGAAGGAAAGCGAAGAGGGAAATGCCCGAAGATCCTAAGGAGATCTCAATCGTTGATCGAGAAGGGAGCAGAAGGGCCGTTGATCTGGTTGAAGGGGTTAAAGTCCATAAGCAGGAGAAGAACCATTGATTGAAGAGGACGCACGTCAATAGATCGACAACTACGAGTAAAAGCACAGAAGGTAAGCACGATTCGAGTTTTGATTTTCCTGGAGCCCGGAGACCCGAAGTGGATCTCGACCATCCAAATCCAGAAGCCACACATCGTCAGACCCCAAGTTCCAGTGAATTTGCTTGGGGCAAATAAATTTTGACTATTGAGAATTCCAAATCCCAGAGCCACGAAGGGATCTCAACCATCGATCTTAGGAGGGCCACACATCTTCATATCCATAGCTCCAGGTAAAAGCAGCTGAAGGCAGAGGAAGTTTGAGATTTGATTTTCTTGGAGTCCAGAGACCCGAAGTAATTCTCGACCATTCAATTCAAGAAGACACGCGTCATTAGATCTATCACTCTGGGAGTTTTGAAATGAGAAATGCGCCAAATTCTCGAAGAGCTGAATCTCGAAGCATCAAATGGTCGATTCAGAGTCCCGAAGAAGCAATCACAACCGTTGATTACGAAACAGATCTGACCGTCGGTCTGAGCAAGGTGATTTCGCCAACTCGGGTACTGGGAAATATGGAGACAAATGATGTGAAGAATCTCGAAGCACGGAATCCCAAAGCATCATATGGGATAAGCATTGGGTAACATCCCGAGGTCATATTGGAGTGAGGCCAAAGTCACAGGGCGCTCATCCTCTACTCCGAGTCCAAGGCTCTTAAAATGCTGAATTTGGCAATGTCTCCATGCGAAGTCTAATGTATCCCAGAATTGGTGAACGGATAAATTTCAACGACGACACCGAAAATGGCAGGACTTTTCCAGTCACAGAGCTCGTGTAGACCCATGGCCCTGAATTCACATGCTCATTCAACATCATGTTTAATCGCAACAAGTGGCCATCCCCTGGTTACCTGGCCTAGTCTCGATCCCGAGGATATATCAATTAATGGATGCAGGCCGGTAGTTGAAACCTCGACTCACTCCATAAATAGAAGGCATGGAGGCCCCAACGCAAAGGTCAAAGCTATCATCCCGAGTCCCCTTGTGGACATATTTTCCTGTAGACCCATGTCGATCTGAGCTCGCGTCTGACAAAGGGATACATGAACAGACTGTCAGAAGACTACTCAAATGCAATGCTTTGAATATAGTGATCAGATCGCGCCCTTGGTGGTTGTGGACAATTCGGAGTATAAGTAGGTAGTTTTGATATTTTTTTAAGGTCGTCAACTGGTTGATTAGAGCTCCCTATTTTGTAATGTTTTGATGCCAGAACTGTTCTCTGGTTATGTATCAGATTTGAGACTTTCAGATTAATAGAAGTCAACCTCTTTTCATCTCTTTGTAAAAACTGTGCTAAAACACGTGGGCATGGAGGATCCAGTTGAGGGTTGTTATGCTGTTGTAATGTAGGTTTGATTGCAACGGTATCATGACTAGTTTTAGTCAGCTTCCTTGTGATCTTTTCCCCTCTTACATTGAATGGCTCAAGCATGGAGGATCCAATCGAGTTGTTGTAGCTGTATGGTGGTGTAGGCTTGATCATTGTGTTGTTGTGACTATGTTGTTTGGACATATTTCAATGTCTGAAGTTTGAGATTAAGAGTGATCTTGAGTCCGAGTTTTTCTTCTCCAATATGCTTGAAGGCCTGATGCCCATAACAGTCTTGTCCACCTTTCTTACTAAGTCTCCCCTTTGCTCACAGTTAAACTCAATTCACTGACTGAAGTTAGTTGTGGCCCTCACTTCCCTGTGCATTACTTGTCCAGTTCTGTGTTGAAATCATTCCTATATTGGGTTTTCCCCATTTGACCTCCACTCATATAAATCAAACATCCACCAAACATTCTGATGGGTATTGGGCTTATCCTCCCGCAATATGAGGGTGAATTTTAGTGCTAACACACACACATATACTCAAGATAATCAATGATGTTTAATGAACACTTTTTTTTATGCTATTGTGGTATGTAAAACACATCTAAGTTAGTGAAGTTTCAAATAATAACATCTTCGTAAGCGTCATAAAACAAAAATTGACATAGTGCAAAATTGAAGTGTTCCTAAAATGACATGACACAAAAAAGTACATTAAACTATATTCGCCAGTGTAAATAAAATATAAGAGGTTGTGGGAAATAATATGTAAACTACATGAGAGAAGCAACACAAAATATTAGAGGAAATAACAAAAGTATGATAAGACGTAGAGAAAAAAGAAAAGGATAATTATGTAAATGAAATCAATAAAAAAGGGGCGAACAAAAGTCTTGTCGGGTTATTTGAAGATGGCAATGAAAATAAGGGAAATGTAGAAAATAAGTGTTGTCAAGCCTATTATCACAAAATCTAGCACTTGTGCAAAGCCTTCACAAGATGCTAAATCAATTTAACATATGGAAGTAATTTCCACTGTCACCTAGGCAATTACTTCCCTCATTTTAGTGAAGGATAAGGATCCAAAACAAGGGAGGCTTCCCTTGCAACATCAAGGGATCCTATATCAAGCTAAGGGAAAGTCGATGGCCCTCTATCTTGGTCACTTGATTAGGTAGGTCAGGTTTAAGGGAAATCATATGATGAATGAAACAAGGCAAGTAGATTGTGTATGTGTAAAGGAAGTGACAATCAACAATGGCTATTGTAAATTTAGTAGAATTCCCTGTAACACTAGCTAAAAGAAAAGAGTAAAAGGCTAATACTATAGCTATCAAAGAGAAAAATATTTTTGTAATAAAACTTGAAACACAAATAATATGCTTCAACAATAACATTTTAATAACAATGACAATGAATTATCTTTGAATCAACAATATAACCAATGGAAAATATTCCAAATACCAAGTAAACCACTTGTAAACCATTAACTAATGATTGCATGATAAAAGAGCATGAAACTATGTCAATTAGATGCAAATTAGCAAACCCTAATGACTAAAAACGCAAAAATTGCAGCAATGACTATTCTAGAGATAACTACAAGCAAGTAATGCAAAGCATTAGACCATGAGGATGCAAGATGTAGGATCTTAAAGCTATCACAAAATCGTTGAGAGAGAGAGAGAGAGAGAGAGAGAGAGAGAGAGAGAGAGAGAGTTGATTTATGGTTTTGTATAACTTGTAAGTAAGAGAGACTAGTGTCATTTTCTCTCTTTAGGAAAATGGAGTATATGCAAAAATTCTTAATGGAGGCTAGGAGCATAAGAAGATGTGAAAATCAAACCCTGGGGATATACCATCATAGGCCTATGAGTGAAATTCTAGGAAGGAAACCCTAAAGTTTATACCATCATAAACCATAGGTGCCATCCTACTTCCTTTAGAGCATCTAGCAATAAGATCAAGTGAACTAAGCTAAACCTTAGAATTTATATAATCATAAACCCTAGACTTTAACCAAGAGAAAATACAAGGTTAGGGGGATAACCAATCTTAATACCTAACTTGGCCCTAAACGCATTGAAAAAATTTAGATGAACAAAATAAGGGAATGGGATAAACAATGTTAATCCTTACTTAGGGTTTCTTAACAAAGTGAATCAAGGATACAAGATAACATACAATTGTTAACCATATAATAGAGCATTTCACCAAAATATACCAAGAAAAAAAACACTTAAACTTGGAAATAACACTTATTAAACCAAGTTGCTATGCATGAGAAAACCCTAGTTTCATAGATCATCTATCAAAACAAAGGAAGCATCCACAAGATCATCCTCCAAAAGGTGAGCACAAGTTCTCCATAGTAGAAAAGAAGAGAAGAGAGTAATATTTGTGTTTCTCACAAGTGGTGAGTTATGATTTAGCTTTGAGGTAGCACTAGCTTCTTTATATGAGAACCTAGTGCGATAACCCCTCAAAGCCCTCCAAAAATACAAATGATCCATGATACAAGTGAGATAGGTCAACACTAACCTCTCAAATACTCTCTCATAATAATAATATATGCTAATACACCAAAACGTCTCCTCCAAGATCACACATACAGGTGCAAAGGTGATCCAAGGAAGGTGACGTCAAGCTCCAAGAGTGTACAAGGGCCTCCAAAGGCCACATCTCATCATCCAATGGTGTAAATCAAGGTGAAAGTCACACCTCCTCATCAAAAGGTCATGTCACATCATCAAAGACCCCAATACATCATCAAAGTGGTTCCCTAATGGTAAGCAAGCCCCAATCATCATAAAAGTATCATAGCGCATGATGTCATCATCCATATGCTCAACGTCCAAGGTGAAAAGGTCAATGTCCAAGGTGGAATGACGATGCATCACCTCTTTGAATGGTTCCTAATCATGTCCAAGTGTAATGTCCTCCATCCAATGCCTAACAAACTCTGGGGTGTACTATCCAAGATGTGGTCTTCCTGCCCATCTGTCAACCATAATGACCATATCTACAAAATGAGAGCTCATATGTCCATCGTCCAGGGTCCAGGGGGTATGAGGGGATGTATCTGAATTTATTAAGTCATCACATGACCCAATGCTTTGCATCACATGTGTTATGTCCTGTATATAATGCACAATCTCTTGGGTGAAATCATAAAGACACCCTTCAAAGGAGCATGTCAAGTGTACCATAGTCAAACAAATCCACAGAATCAGATAAGACCAATAATCGTGAGATACAAGAGTCATTAGAATCATACAAAGTAAGCCATTATTTAATACAAAAGACGAATAAACAATTCACATTAGGTATCTTCTTCAAAATTCACATTAGCTCAATAATTTATGCAATTTGGGAAGTTTAGGTATGGGAGGACCATCAAAAGACCCTATTAGGTGTGCCAATACCTAGGTAGAAGGAAAATTCTCGAGAAGACCCATCAAAGTGTAAGTATAGTGAATGAAATTTTTTTGGGGTTACTTCATGGTGACAGAGTCATTAACATGCCACTGTGTTTGGTCCATTTCCAAAAGTGCCTTTGAAGAGGGAGTGATTGCTACTTGAGATACCCTTTTCTTGACAATGTGTGTATTCCAAACCCCTTTCTTGCCATTTGATATTCATTTTATGCATTGCAAGTCCCCTTTTTAGGTTTCGATCATTTTACTCTTTCTTTTCTTTTTTACTGGGATCGATTCCTTTTAATTGATATGCATTTCAATGCATTAGGATTAGGGGCGATCACCTCATAGTGAGGGGGTAGAGCTTAAGCTGACCTTTGGATTTTGACTTTGCTCATTCATCATCCCTTCATTTATTCTTTCCTTTTTTTAATTCGTTTTTCTAGCAACTACATCAACCTCAACATTTTATCCCTTCTTCTCATAGGAGGATGAACCGTATGCCATTTTGGTGTACATGTAACAACCATTACTGAAGTTTAGTACATTGATAAGGCCCC